>CAUYRT010029927.1:0-17060 GCA_963574885.1 Lepilemur ruficaudatus
GGCGGGTGGATTGTTCAAGGTCAGGAGTTCGAAACCAGCCTGAGCAAGAGCGAGACCCCGTCTCTACTATAAATAGAAATAAATTAATTGGCCAACTAAAAATATATAGAAAAAATTAGCCGGGCATGGTGGCGCATGCCTGTAGTCCCAGCTACTTGGGAGGCTGAGGCAGAAGGATCCCTTCAGCCCAGGAGTTTGAGGTTGCTGTGAGCCAGGCTGATGCCACGCACTCGCTCTAGCCCGGGCAGCAGAGTGAGACTCTGTCTCAAAAGGAAAAAAAAAAAAAATTAGAACTGGGGATATCTCTTGTGTGCAATCCAAAAGAAATAAACAATTGCTCTGTAAGAGGGTGATGAACGGAGACGCCAAACTGAAACTTCATAGAACCTTATTAAAAACCAAACCAAAACAAAACAAAAACACTTCCTCAGTTTAAGGAGCTGAGTTTGCTGCATTAAGGGCTTGTTTTCATTTTGTTTGGTTTATCAATTCATAATTTTTTTGTAAAATTCTCCTATCAGCTAAGACAATTCTGATTGGGTGACAGGTGTGCCTGTCTCTAGAAATGCATCCATTCCTGCCAGTGAGAAGGAACAACCCCGAAGTGCATGGATGAATTCCAAAATACATGGGCGAGAAAGGGAAAGAACCAATGGATACACTTTGACTCATTCTACTATTTGAAAAATGAGTGTCTCAGGGTTTTGTTTGTTTTCTAATCTGAGAGCGATCTATTTTCTGGCTCTTACATTTTAGCTTATCAAAACATTTTTCAAGTCATACAAATGCAGAAATGATTTGTCACAGGGATAGCATTAGGTCCACAGCTTCTGAGGCCCTGTTGTAATGCTAATTACACTGTCACCATTCTGTAAGCTAAGCCTCCTGTGACAAAGCCCCCCCCAAAAATTTATCATACATACGTATCATAAACATTCAGCAGCCAGTTGAGACACATATCCACGCAGAGAGGGACATTGACCAAATTGTTGTGCTCTTGCTCCAGGCGATCATAAATAGTGGTCAAACAATTAATGATCTGCAGGATATCCATGGGCTGGTCATTTTGCTTGAGGTTGTGCTGGTCCAAGGCATCGCATGCAGCTGACAGGCTCAAGAGATCCACTGCAAAAACCACACAAAATCACAAATGATTTAAAGGGTAAAGTCCTTCTTTTACTCTCCTTCCTTTTGCTTTGAGAATCCTGGCTGGAGTTGTCTTGTGCACTCTAGAAAACACCCCAAACCCTCCCCTCTTTTAAAGGTGTTTTGTTTTCATCTCTTAGCTCCAAGTTGATGAGTTTGACCAGCATTCAGGATCTGAGGCTGTTCTGAAATCTCACTGCCATCGGGTGAAGCTGTGAGCAAAGAGACAATTCCCATCCCTGAACTACTGGGCAATATTTGAGAGTTCAGGGGACCTATCCTATTCTACATGAACAGAGTCCATTCCACCTGAATAAGGAAAAAAATGTTTTAGAGATTCTGACAATACTTTCTTGTATTAGTATTAGAGAAGGTCAGTTAGATTAATCTGTATGGTTAGGCTTGTGTAAACTCTATTTCTAGCTATGCATTTATAATCATTAAGCATTTTTATCCTTGAAATATCAGTCACCTTTGAGTCTCTCTGCTACTTTCAGATTAAGGTGAAAAAATCATCAACTTCAGTAAAATTTGTCTATAGGCAAACTAAAGTAACTGCATACTCTATCCAGTTTTTAGACCTGAGGCTCATTTATTTCTCCTTGCACCTTCAAATTGTATTTTATGGTATACTTTTGAAGTCCTCTAAGAACTTTATTCATCTGTTTCCTTTGTTAAGAAAAAAAAAAAGAACTTTATAAGGCTAAGGGAGGAAAATTCCCTTGATCTGAGGTGGTAATTAATCATATGCTGAAAGACAAAAATTTAACAAAAATGAAACTTCAACCTTGTCCAACATCAGCAAATCCCAAGCTTTATTACCAATTGTCATGGAAAGATGCTTTTCTATAAAGCCAATTCATTAGCCACATTAGAAAAGCAACAACATTGCTTTTATACCATCTTTTACACCTAAGCTCTGGTCAGAATTCTCAGTCCTTTGAGATAAGGAATCAATGCTAATTAAGTAAATCTCTAACACATCTAGGGGGAAAGGGCAATGCAATTATAAATGCAGCTTCAGATAAATACAGGTCATCCTAGTTGGTAAACAACAGCTTTCCCACTAATAAAGAAACGCAATTTAACACTTTAGTGCATTTTACCAGTTATTTGTAGCTACTTCTAATTAAATATTAAGATAAAAACAAAAATATTGGCTAAGACCTATGTAGCACACGTTTTTCTCTTTTAAGAAAGGAAAACAGAAAACTCCAGAGTTTCCTTGGAAGCATGAAGGAGATCTGGTGGTAGGAACAGAAGGTTTTTTTTTTTTTTTGTCTTTCATCCCAGTGAGTAAAACTCTGTGTTCCCATGTACCAGTTTCCCTAAAATGTCCTGGACTAGCACTCCTTCTATGAAAGGGAAGATCCCTTTCCTTTTGCTTTGAATTACTCTAAAGATAGAGAAATGATCTCTTTTCATGGAAGCCAAGACTTTGTCTGAAGTGGCAGAAAGGAACATAACCTGGGAGACTGATTTGAGAAAGAGTCAGGTGGAAAAAAGAGTAAAAGACAAAAAAATAACAATACAAGCACCCACAAGGACATGAAGAGGGCAAGGCTGAATGGGAACTGCATGGCAGGCTGGAGAGAGGTCCAGGGACAAAAGACTCAAAGTTTCATTCTCTCTCTCCTGTGTGCTTCACTTCCTCAGATGGCACATTTTCAAGTGCAGGTAGTAAGAACACTTAGAAACACAGTACATCAGTCCCATTATTGCAAGAGAGGAGGAATGGATTTCTTCCAAAAACCAATATTCCCAACATGTTTCCTTATGTATTGAAGGAAGCCATGGGTGGTTTGAAGTTTTTTTCTATTGTTTTCTTTTTTGTTACTATGCTTTAAGCATGACAAATATTTTGCTTCTGATTCAAGGATACAAGAACTAACAAGTGAGAATTTTTAGAATCACGTTTGTATTAGGAGTCTAACTTACCCATATGATGGAAACAAAGAGCAAAATTGTATGAATTTCATGTTATTGGGTCTGTTCTTATCTCTGTATAGGTGAATGGGTAACACATAGAACACAAAATTTAGAGTATAAATAGCTGCAGAGGGGGGCAAAGAAATTGCTCTGAAATTACAGGAGCAGAAGATGACACAGAAGAGAAATACCGTGCAGTGTTCTCTGCTAAAATCGGGTGTAGTTGAACACAAGAACAATCCATCATGAAAGACTGAGGAACACATTTCCCAAAACAAACATATCAAACAGAACTCCACTTTCATGGAACAATTTTCAAAAGACTTCTATTTAGGTACACACAGCCCATGCTATGGGCCTGAAAAGAGGTGAGAAAATCAATAGGGACAATTTAATTGCCACACAGGCATAAGGCTTTTCAAAATGAGCATCTCAAATACACTGAGATTTTTTGATGAAACATTAAACATAATGATTAGCTATTTCTAGAAGTTTCAATAAGCAACCAGCAAACACAGTTTTGTGAAACTATCATTTTTCCTCAAGCTAGGAATTTCCATTTGAAAAAAATATATATCCTTTAGCATATTCACTAGGGGATATATTTTTAAAGCTGTATAAAAGACCAAGTATTCTAATATGCCCTCTCGTTCAAAAATATTTTTACAGTAGAGGATGCTATAGACTTTGACGCCATTGAAGAATAGGGACCATTTGGTGGTGCCCCTCGTGCATGAGGGCTGTGGGGGTGAGAGAGGGTGGGGACAGGACACAAATGACTGGCTCTCCAGGATCTTCCTGGATGTGCAGAAAAAGCAAACAATGACGGGGGAGGGAGGATTTAAGCACAAGGATCTCACTAACAGTTCCTGAGACCTAATCATTTTTTCAACTTTTTAGGTTCAAATGCAAATTATATTCCCTTCTATGTATGTTACAAATGTGAAGCTGAGATATTTTATTATTTTTTTTCTTACAGAATCATAAACTTTTAGAGCTAGGAAGCACCTTTATAATCACTTTTCATTTGAGGAAACAGAGACCAGAGATGTGGAGACTTGCTCTGGGGTTATGGCAGGACAGCTAGGTTTCTTGATTTATCACAGAGATACACACTGAAAGGCAGAAAGGCAGGTGGCAGAAGGTGTCCTTACTGACTTTGCAGAAAAGTAGAACCATTCTGCGTTCCACACTGATGACAGTAATGGGAGAAAAGAGAAGCACCAAAAAGTTTGTTAGTTGTGAAAAAAAGTCCCATGCTACCCATACAACCGTAAGCTCATCCTATGGGTCAACCCGGATATTCTATGTTGATACATAAATAATTCTGTAACCTAATTAGCACAGACAGAGAAAGGAGAGGGTCATGGTGGAAGAACTGCTGTGTGTCTGCTGACTTTTCTTGCCCAGGCAGCAGAAGGTGCTTGTGAGAAGAGGACACTATTGTTGAATTCACACCATTCTACAGACAGCTTACACTTAAGGTTGAAAGACCTTCCAAGCGAATCTGCACAGCAAGGAAGTCAATGTGCATTGATGTAGTCATTTGTGCAGTGAGGGTTAATTCCAAAGGGTCTGGAGTTAGCATGAGATATTTTGCTAAAGTATCTACACAATACAGAGCCCTGGTCAAAGCAATGACAAAAAAAATGACGTGTTGATGTATAGCATGGGTTACAGGTTATCACCTCTGCTTTTTGCTAACAATAACATTGACTATTTTTATCTGGTCTTGGTGAGACATGCAGAGGCCAACTGCGTTTGGGGCTGGCTACATAGGAAGAATATGCCTAGGTTACCAGCAGGATATAAAGAAATCTTGGCTGAAGCTCTAATTTGTGCTCCCTGGTTTCCGTGGTGTTTTGTGTTCATATCAGTGGCTCGATTTAAACGAGAAAATGCATCTTGGTGTGGTCCTTGCAGAGAGAGGGCAATTAGACCTAGAACCTGGCCTCTCTGGACCCTATGCTGCGAGGCCAGCCTGTGGCTGTGACACATATCCTGGTTTTAATGTTGTTGGTATATTTTATCCTTTTCCTGCAATGAACTGTAGATTTGTAAACATTGTCATTTGGGTCCTGCAAGTCCTCTTTAGGAATTGAACTTTGTCACCATCAGTGCCGTTAGCGTCAGTAGTGAGATTGTTCAGAGGACCCCCAACTCATTATTAGCTAAAAACACGACTAAGGCATTATTTAGAAAGAAAAAAAGATGATTGTCACAAAAGAGGTGAAAATGAACTGTAGATGCTGGTTGCCAAGCTACCCTTGGTTTAAAGTAGCACAGGATTTTAAAATGCTTGCTGAAGATACAACCTTCTAAGGGAATCCAGAAGTGGTAGAACTTGAACCCAAAGAGCTAATAAAATGGATTAAAAAGCAACTGCAAACTGATGGCAGGGCTGCTAAAAATTCAATTCTTTGGTTGTGTTAGCAAAAGCTAAAGTAAGTTCAGAAATCTTCAGCTGAGCTTCACTCTCTCTGGCCTGCAGGTGGAGTTCCAACCAAAAATCCTGAGCAACTATCACTTTTGATACATGGGGCTATACCTGTGAGACCAATTACAATTAAAAATATAATTCAAGTGGGTACAGGCATTCCCTACTTCACCACAATTTTCGTTTTCACTGCCAGACCTAGTAGTCCCTCAGCTGGGGCTACAATTAGAATCTCAAAGGCTGGTAATATTCCAAAACAAAATACTATGGATATTAGTTGGAACTTAAGTGCAAGAATTTCACAAGGATCAATGAAATGGATTACTCCTTCCCTGTACCTTGTCTAATTGGGGCTGTCACAAATGCTTTGTTGCCTAGCGGACAGGATAACCCCAGTTTTCTGTACTGATCCAATTTGATCCATTACCATTGGGAATTGACTAAAGGGGAAGCCCTGGCATGTGTTTTCTTGCTACCAGCTAAATATGGACTAGCCAGTGGCTGAACTCAAGAGACATACAGATGCTCCTCAATTTATGACAGTCTCAACAGACCCATAGTAAGTTGAAAATATAATAATTCAAAAATACATTTAATTACACCTTACCTACTGAACATCATAGCCTAGTCTAGCCTACCTTAAATGTGCTCAGAACAGGTACATTAGCCTACAGTTGGCCAAAATCATCTGGCAACACAGAACATTGTAGATTATGGTTGTTCACCCTCGTGATCAAGTGGCTGACTGGGAGCTGTGGCTCACTACAACTGTTCAGCATCTTGACAGAGTATAATACTGAATATCACTAATCCAGGAAAAGATCAAAACTCAAATTTAGAAATATGGTTGTACTGAATGAGTATCACTTTTGCACCACTGTAAAGCCAAAAACTCATAAGTTGAACCTTCATAAATTGGGGACTGCCTGTACTTTGTGCCTGGGGGTGAAGGTTTGGATTAAAATGAACGATAAATGAAAAAGGTGAGATTGTTTCTGAAGGGAAAGAAGCCACCAAATAGATTTTTACAAAGGGAAAATCCAACATAATATTGGTGTTTAGGGAGAAGCTTAAAATAAGAGAAAAATATGCTCCCTTAGCTTAGACTCAGATGCCCCTTGGGTTGAAGAACTCTGTTAAAACCTTCTCCTCCTTGAAAGACTCAGGAAGTGAGTGGAACAGCAGGCCAACCTATTGAACACACTGGAAGAAGAGATGAGCATTCTAACTAGGACCAGGACTCCATCAAACAATGTTACTCTGGCTTTTGATTAATATTAATTAATATGTCTTTGGGTTCTTATTTCACAGGATATATCTGCTATTAAGCATCTGTATTGGAAAGTACCCTATGGGAATCTTAACCCAGTCAAATCTGGAGACCAATGATTTATAACAACTTGAATGAACATTGTGTGGCCATTAATTGTGATGATAAAGGTTTTAAAAAGGTATTGGGTATGTGGTACAAGGTTTATGTGCTATATGCCTCATCTGTCATAATATTACGTATAAAAAATAGCAATTTGCTCCATTACTTTGCGTGAAAAGCCATAAGTGCATAGAGGGACAATTGAGACAGTCGGATGATTGAGAAATAATTAAATTTAATTTGGTGGGCCTACCTTCCTTAGATTGAAAAGCCCGAAATTTGATGTGGATAGTTATAGATATTTCTGCAGCATACTCAAACCAAATGCCATTTAGGAGTAACTACTATTCATGTGATTTTAGCTTGGAAGACAACATTTGTGTGTCTTAAATTTATTTCCTGCCATGTTAGTTCTCAATGGCAACAACAGGTCTGGTGAATCAAAGAGCACTGGACCCCTTGAAATAAAAGAACTTGGAAGAACTGGGGACTGGGCTAGGAATATATGGCCAGGTAGAATTTGCTTTGAATGAGAAAAGATAAACTGGTGAAAAAGACCTCCTAGTGCAAGAAGAGCATTTCAAGGGCAACCAGCTCCAGAAGGATAAGGTTGGTAAGCTGCCTAGACTTGATACCTGGAGAATGGAACCTGTGAGGTACTCTTTAACAGCTTCAGCATCACAACCGAGGACCAATCATTCTTCCTCTAGTGTGCAATTCATGGGTACTGGACACATTTTAAATAGGACTACAGTATCTCCCCTAGGAGATGGACAGATCTTGTTACAGGACCTCTCTCTCTGGGGCACCAAAATCTGTTAAACCGTATCAACTGAGAAAATTAGTTTGGCTATGCCCTCAAAATGTTTTCAACTCAGAAATAACAGAGACATGGCCTCTAACCTATATGAAAAATAATACATGGTATATAGAAAAGTAGATTTTTGTAGGGGAGAGGCAAAATAATTATACTGGCCTCTTGAGATGCCTTGCCTTGGAGGCAGCCTGCGGCTGTGGATCCATATCCTGATTTTAATGTTCTTGTCCTAACGTAGCCTTTACTGGCAGTAGACTGTAGATTTGTAAGCCATGTTATTGTGGGTCCTGTGAGTCTTCTTTAGCAAATGAACCCTGTCTAATGCCACCCTTAGTGCACTATCAAAAGGTGAGGTGCATTTACGGAGAAGGGAGTACATTTTTCACCTGGTTTGTCATGGTGAGGGTTAGTCTGGAAGCTGTGACTATTCTGACAACTCTAGGCTGTACCAAATCTCTGTAATGTGTGCTTTAGTTGCTGAACACAGGCAAACTGTTCTCTGTTTCTTGTTGTTTGCAGAATATTTGTCACACGTATCAACTGCAGTATATTTAGCCCTATGGTTTGGGCTCTCTCCAACCCACCACATACTAATAAACTAAATACACTTGCTTTGTTAATGCATTTTTATTTCTGCTCTTAGAAGTTGGATATATTTTTAACTTTAGAAACTACACACCTATGGAATGTCATCAGCACTACAAAGCGAGAAAGCGAGAAAAAGCTTAGGTTATCTTCCTTGTAACTTTCAATGATGTATCAGCCATATTAAACAGCTTATAAATCTTTCTTACCAAGATTTTCTCTTTGTTTCTGCTTTTCTATCAAGTTTAATTTTCATTCACAATGTGTTGAAAGGCAGTATGGAGTCATGCAACATTTAACTGATTATAAACTGGAGACATTATAGGCCAATGGTGATGCTCTCCACTTAAATACTAAATTCTCTATAGTGGATAAAACTGTGTTGTTTGGTTTTCTGCAATATTGAAACTGATAGGGAAGTGAAAAAAACAAGATCAAGTGCTTAACAGAGGTGGCAGTGCATGTTTTCTAAGGCATCTGTAATTCAAACTCTTCACTGGCATCAGGAAATCACTGAGATAACATCATTAATTTTCATTAAAGTAAGAGTTACTAGAAGCGGCCTTTGGTAGGAAAGGCTAGTGAGGGCAAGTTTTATTTGCCTGCACCACAAACAATAGCTCTTTATCATGGCTTTGCAGGCATAGAAATGACAAAAAGGCTGGAAGATAAACCTAAGCAAATATAAAATTAAGAGGAAATTTTTAAATCATCTATTGAAAAGTTAGTAACGTGACCACACGTCTTCAATAATAAAGGATTGGCAAACTCTTCATTCTACATTGTTACTATGCATGACATCTTTCTAGTGTTCTTGAGAATTCAGTACTTAATTTAGATAAACACACCTTAATTTTGCTATACTCGAATTTTTTTTCAAGTATGAGAAAAGTCACACTCAGGAAATGCTGAGAATTTCAAATCTTTTTAAAAGTGAAAATTTAAACAAATCATTCTACATTCAGAGCTTAACTTTATTACAAGGTTATCACCTTAAATGGCCCAACTTTTTCATAATATCAAATTCCCCATTTTCCCAATTCCATATTTCTCAGAACACATCCCTATCTTTAAATGATGCATGAATGCATATATATCTCCATTAACTCCCCCAACCTCTTCAGTTAGCTACCACCCTACTTCCCTCCCCTTCACAAATATATTTCTCCAAATGCTATAGATGGTCCATACCAACCATCTCTACATCCCCATTCTTGATTCACTTTTGAGCTCCCTACACCACCTCCACTGTGCCTCTAAAATCTCACCAAAGTTATTAAGGACCTCCTTGTTCTGATATCCAATGGACACTTTCCCCAACTTCATCCTGACATCCCAGCAACATCTGACCCGGGTGACAGGTTCATTCTTCTTTTTCCCCATGCAGTATGTAGGTAGCACTATAACCTATTGGGATTTTCCTCCTGTGCTGGCCACTCCTTTGCAGTCCCCTTTATACATTGCTCAACCTCTATCCTGAAGAACTCTTCCCTTCTCACTCTAAACTCCTCTGGAGCCATCTCAAACTCTCCATGGTTACAAACAGCATCTACATGCTGATAATTCCTAAATATTGTTTGTATATTTCTCCTGAGCACCACAGCTTCGTGTCCAACTCTACCAGGCAAGTCTACCATTCACCTGTCATCCCAAGCCAAGCACCTAATGTCTTCCTTGACTCCCCTTCACCTACTACATCAAATAAATTACTGAGGCATGTCAAATCCACTTCCTAAATATTTCTAAATTCTCTCCACTTATCTCCATCCCTATTTTGCCAATTCAGGCCACCACGTTGCTGGTTTAGATTACTGCAACGGGTCTCTTTCCTGTCAGTCCCACAACCCTCCAGTCCATGCTCTGTTCCACAGCCAGAATGATCTTTTAAAGTGAAAATCCAATCATGCCATTCCCTTGCCAAAACCTCTTGAATGGCTCCCCACTGGCCTCTGAATTCTTTAACTTGGATTTAAAAACCCTTTCACAATCTGCCTCCTACTTCTCTCTCCAGCCTGATATTTCCCAATAGCCCTTCCCTGGAATTCTGTGCTTTAGTTACGCTGAAGTACGTTCAGTTTCTGAGTGCATCATGCTTTCTCTGGGCTCCTCCTCTCATTCTCTTCCCTCTGACTAGAATGCTCTTCCTACAGGGAGCTGTTCTTACTCTTCTGGACTCACCTAACTTAGACATCTCCTCTTCAAACAAACCTTCTCTGAACCTCACCCCACACAACTAGCCGTTCATATAGTACCCCATTCTTCCACTGTTACATAACTAGATACATGACATTGAAACTATCTCTTCACTTTTCCTCAAGGTGCCTATAAATCCAAGAAATACAGACAATACTACTTTATTTTTTTTATTGATTATAGACATTCCTGATGACCTTACATGTACATTTTCCTATGTCTCCAGATTTTATGGACATCCCATTAGGCTGTAAGTTCCATCAGGATAGGAACTCTGCCTGTCTGTTTCACGGGCATATCATCAATGCACATAGACACTCAAACAATATTATACCATAATTCATTCTGTTGATAACAGAGAGTTATACATAAACTATCTGATGAAATGATAGAGCTATATAACACTTCAGGATTTTCCCACAGATGTATGACAAAAAAGCAGAAAAGCTATCTTGTCATCTTTTCTCTATCACGGCATCCATTCGAACGTCATCATTCAAGCTAATAAACCACACACATCTGTGAATGTTGGTTTGGATAAGATAGTCAGAGTCTTCTGAAGGCTCCCGTGTCACAAAAAAGAAAACAAGATAGTCATAGTCATCTAATAACCAAATACATTTTGTAGAAGGAAGAAACAAAGGTAGAATGGGAGAAATGATGCAAGTTTCATAAAGGTAATTATGGATGCCAACGCCATTCGTTGGAAAATTAAAAATTGTCAATCTTATCACTTTAACATTAGTAGCTGAGAAATGGTAACAGAAAAGATTGATTCTAAACAATATAACAAAATAGACTAATAGTGTTCAGCAAACACTAGGCCAAAGATACTTTAAAGAATGAATGCTATGTTGCAATAGGACTTGTGACAGCATTTCTCCCTTCTCCAAGCGAAAATATCCCCAAGGCACTTTTTTTTAAGCAAAGAAAAATTCTCAAGATCTTTAAGTACTGGTTAATACTTACAGCAAAGGGCCTTCTGCAGTCTTCGGAGTTTCATGGCAGTCCTATAAGCTGAGAACCTGACATTATTCAGGTCAGCTGAAAAAAAAGGGAGGAAACAAAGATCATTTGTTATTTTATCAGAAAGCACAGACAAAAACCCCCAATGATTTGCCAACAACAACCACGAAAATAGCCTTAAAAAATTGTGTCTATGCTCCAAGCTTTGGGAGGTCAAATTCTGTCAATGTGTCCTTTTGCCCTTTGACAATCAGGAAAGCTAAGTTCTGTGAAGGAAGACAGCAGCATAGCCTGCAGGGCATTCATGTAGTCTTTGTTCCCAAGAGGGAAAAGAAGGATGGGCATTTTTTTTATAGATCGTAATCTGCATCTACTGCAGTGAATCTTTGCCATGGAAGATTAAAGAGAACAAGGAATATATTATTGAAATAGCTGTAAGAACTTAACAATCAAGTGACAATATAACATTTTTTCTGATTATAAATGTTATAACATGCTCGCTGTAGGAAATTTAGAAATCAATGAAAAATATAAAATCAGGTAAACAAATCATCTATAATCCCATAATCCAAAGATAGGCACTGTTAACACTTTGAGTATTTTTTTTTTACTTAACATATATGTGTATCTACATATATGAGATAAATTTTAAAATATAATTGGAATTAAACATCTGGCTTTATATTCCAAGGCACAATCATTATAATATTCAGCATAGAGTAACAACTCAATAATTTTTGCTACTGTGGTTTCTACAGTCACCTGTCTATCAAGCCCTGACTCATGTCACCTAGCAGGAAGCTATATTTAGATGATGTCCTTACTCAAGTCTGTACAAGCCTTGATAGACACTGGACTACATTTTCTTTTCTAGCATTTCTGTGTACGTATGTTTCAGGAACCCAGCTCCAAAAAGCTCCTTGAAGACAAGGACCCTGTCACCTACTTCTGTCATATTTCCCAGCAACTTAATATACAACAGATCTCTGAAAAAGCAGGTCTAATACCAGTAGGGGACTGACTGACTGACTGAATCAATGAACAGAAGGATTTAAAAAAGAAAAAACATATTGGCAAACATGACTAACTGTCCTAATCAAATGGTACCCACAAAACCAATTCTAATGGGGTATTAGCAAAAGGCAACAATTTAATCCGTATCCAAGTCACTTGGGTTAGCATCTTTAGCTTTATGGTTTTGCAGAGACCAAACATAAAAGCCTGAATTTAAATTAGGAGAAGGAAAACAATGTCTGGAATTTACTTTAAACTATTCAGTATAAAAATAAAACAGAGACTGGCAATATCGAACGTTGGTCAGGATATGGAGCAACTGGAACTCTAATACACTGCTTGTGGGAATACAAAACACTATGACAAATCTGGAAAACCTGCTTAGCAGTTTCTTATGAAATTAAACATCTATTTTATGACCCAAATATTCTATTCCTAGATATGTATCCAAAATAAATAAAAACATATGTTCACAAACAGATGTGTACATGAATGTCCATAGCAGCTTTATTCGTAATAGCCATAAACTGGACACAAATCAGTAGGGTAATAAACAAATTGTGGTATATTCATTCAATAGGGTACTACTCTGCAATAAAAAGGAACTAACTACTGATAATGCAACAATGTGAACTGATCTGAAAAAAAAAAAAACAACAAACATCCAACTGGGTAAAAGAAGTCAGGAACAAAACCATACATACTGTTTGATTCCATTTATGTGAAATTGTAGGACAGATAAAACTCAGATACAGTGACAGATGGTAGCCTGAGGTGGGGTGGGAGTGGGTAACTGGCCACAAAGGAACACAAAGGTATTTTCTAGGTGATTGAAATATTAAATATCTTAATTGGTGTGCTGGTTATACAAGTGTATACATTTGTCAAAAGTTAGACTGTGCACTTAAAATGGAAGAATTTTATAGTGTTTGAATTATACTTTAATAAAGTAAATTTTAAGAATTCTTAAAAACCCTCACGTGGACAGTACAATATGATGTACGTGTGTGTTAGCTTAAACTACACTGTAGAGGCGGTCAGTTGTCTTAATCAGGAATGTACACTCCAGGGGTGGTTGGCTAGCAATTAATCAAAAAGCTTCACCCCAGAGGCCGCCACTTTAAGTCAGCTATATTTAGCTGCTATTACACCAGGGGTTTCATTAATTATCCTAATTAATGTCAGACAGGCTTGCGTTGGTGATATTAGTGGTTTGTGAAATATGAGGATTGGTAGAAAAGGTTTAGAAACATTCCCCGCCTTTACATTAACAGGGTTTAAGAAGAATCTAGTAGGTCCTCCATCTTTAGAAATGGTGCCCTAAGCTGGATTCCAAAATGTCCAGCTGTAGTTCATCGGATTTTTGGTTGCCTGAATTCAATTAGGTAGTTGACAGAATCCTGCCACTAGAACAATGGTTCTCCAACTTGAATGAACACCAGAATTGCCTGGAGAGCTAGTTTAAAAATACAGATTTCCCAGGGCTCATGCCCAGATTCTCTAATTCGGCAAGTCTGGGGAGGGCCTGAGAATCCGAATTTCTAACAAATTTCCAGGTGATGCTGCTACTGATGGTCTGGAAACCGCACTTTCAGAACCACTGTGATAGAGGACTGTGCCCTGTGTAGACTGTGAGACCATCTCACATCGAGCACTCAAAAAGGCAGTGCTGTGACTTCATTGTGCCTCCGGCACAGACTGTAAGATTGTTTTGTACCCCCTGCCTAATAAATGTTCATATGAGACAGAACTTGTTCTGAGACTTGCTTTCATTACAACCTGGCAGCGAAGATGTGAAGAAGAAGGAAGCCCTCACACCTCCTTCTTACCATGGGTGGCTACCAACACCTACCAAAGAGAACCTATGTGGGTCCGTGTTAGCCTAAGTGTGATTCAAGAACCAACAGCATCAGCATCTGCTTGGAGCTTATTAGAAATGCAGAATCTCAGGCCCCACCCAGATTCTATGAATCAGAATCAACATTTAAGATGCCCAGGTAATTCATATGGACGTTCAGGTAAAATTGAATCTTTAGTTATACATTTTAATAAAGTTTCTTGTTCCATGTTGTTAAATTTCAAGTATAAATTTCTTTATAAAAAAACATAGATTGTCTTTTGTTTTAGTTTCTATCTTGCTACATTCCATTTTGTGGGTTTTTAGGAGAATATTTAATAACTACTACAGTCAATTAGACCAGAAACTCACCTCTGGGATATATTTGTGGGTCTCTTATTTATGATGAACACCGACAAAAGGTATTCCATAAATTAAAAACATTCAAGAGCGTCTTGAAACGTTATATGTACAGCTTCCTTCTTGAAGTACAATAAATTAACTTTTCCCTAGACTTTGTTCTCTGGTGAGTAGAATTTGATTTATCTGGGTTGCCTTTCATTCTCTTTCCCCTAAGAGTGGTGGTTCTTCCTTTGCCTCTTCTCCCCAGTCATCATTGTCTACCTTTTTGAGCAGTCTCAGCCAACTCATGGTAAGAGTCGTCTTGTGACATTCATACATGAGAAACCGATTCCTGTCCTCTCCTCCAGATTGGTGTAACACCATTCATCAATACTATCAGATTTTTCCTATACTTGCTAGTGTGGAGTTCCTTCACACACACTCATAATTGAGTGCCTTTGGCTCTTTATAAAATAAGCATTGTAGAGACATGGAAATGCACGTTTAGTGAAATATACATCCCTTCTCTCTTAACACCAGCCTGTAGCAGTTTCCAAAGGATAAGCCTCCAATCCCAAATTGTCTTTCATTCATTTACTTCTACAAAAGTATTGAGTGTAATTTATGTGCTAACCAAACATCCTGGTAGAAGATACTGATACAAGGTTTCTCTTCTTTTCCCCCTTTTTTTCCAATCCTCCTTTTCAACTGCCTATTAACTCATCGGCTTAGTTTCCTACCATCTTTCTTCTTTCATAAAACTAAGGTCCCTCTCTTATGACCCCCATTCTACTCCCCTTTCTAATTCTCCTGGTTCTATTCAGAATTCAGAAAAAATGATCTAAATGAGGTCAGAAGCGCCATCCAAATCTCACAGTTCATATCAAGAATTGGCAACTTCCAGGAGCTAGAGATCCAAGTTGGAGAGGCAAGGATGATCCGATTCTTTCAGGGCACGAATCTCTGTGGAATAGAATCAGAGACAAGCATCTGGAAGGTTCTCGCTCTAGCAGTGCTCTCAGCTTCCCTAAAGCAGTTTGAACTTTCCTTCCAAATCCTTCTAAGTATGACACATTGTGCCTCTAGTTAATCCTCCCTGACACCCTTTCACAGCCTACCTCCAACCCACTGCAGAGAACGAGCCTTCTGCCACCAGTTTTCTACGCACCATAGTCCAACCTGCTCTCAAACAGTGATTCAGGAGTACCAGAAGAAAGCAGCAAGGAAACTGTTTAGTTTGCATCACAATGCTACAGAAGTCATGCAAATTTATATCCAGTAACCATCATTGAACTGCAGCGGAGTTCTGGTGCCTTGAAAGTCCTACTCAAGAGAGTTAACTGCCTGTGTTGTTTGAGTCTGTATGTGTTGCTAGGAATCTGCAGCACCATTCTCTCTGGCTTACAGCTGGAAGAGATAAGTTTCTGCCTTGTGAAAGTGTGTAGGATGCACATAGAAACCTCAAGATGCGATACAGCTGCAAACAATGTGACACTGTCCCAGGCTGAAGCTTGAGATGATTGTGTAGCTAAAGTATGCATGAAGATTACTAAAGCTAAAGCCCCCTTATTCCCGTGCCCCATGGGAGGCCGGCCCCCACCTTCCCTAGGAGCTAATTTTCCAGGACTCTGATCCAAGTTGTAATGAGCTCACTAGCTCTCACGGCCGGAACTCAAGATGAGTGAGACTATCCAAGAAAAGAGTTACACCATGTTTCCATGGCAGCTGGTAGAAAGCGCACTTTCAGAAGGATAAAAACGCTGAACTGTACATTCCTTTTCATAACTTGTATTATTTTACCCAGGGCTTGTTCTAGCCTAAAATAGAGAAATCTAGAAACTTAAGGAATGAAGACAAATATCAAATCATCTATCTTCTCAAGTTGAATTACCAACTACCCATTCATCTTTTATTTTGAAGCATGAAAAAGGTAATAGGTTTTTTTCCCCTTTGTTTAGCCTGTGAATTTTTCTTGACTTTGGTAAATATTTCTGTTTTATGACTTTTACTTTCACTCTGTGGAAGGTAGTAGTAGTAGGTGTCAAATTCACGAGAAAAGAGGAACAACTGGTCATATGTGAGTCACAAATCTACACAGGTCAGACACGCTTTTGTAAAAATAGTGAAAAACTGGCTGGGCGTGGTGGCTCATGCCTGTAATCCTAGCACTCTAGGAGGCCAAGGCGAGAGGATCGCTCAAGGTCAGGAGTTCAAAACCAGCCTGAGCAAGGGCAAGACCCCCGTCTCTACTAAAAATAGAAATAAATTAATTGGCCAACTGAAAATATATAGAAAAAATTAGCTGGGCATGGTGGTACATGCCTGTAGTCCCAGCTACTCGGGAGGCTGAGGCAGGAGGATCACTTGAGCCCAGGAGTTTGAGGTTGCTGTAAGCTAAGCTGACGCCATGGCACTCTAGCCC
>CAUYRT010029931.1:0-73376 GCA_963574885.1 Lepilemur ruficaudatus
TCTGACACTCTCTTTGTAGCTTCAAAAAGCCCATGCCAGGGGACCAGGATGGGACATGGCTATGGGACATCTTCATTAGAAAGATCCAGAGATTGCCAGAATTTGATTGGTCTTAGAATCATTTGGCCTTGGAGACCGCACAGTACTAGAAAGCTAAGATTGTCTACCCCCCACCCATGAGTGATCTCCAGGTTCCCGAGTGCTCTCCTTTCTACAGAGATATGTGTGTCTGGGCACAGTGAGATGGAAAGGTGCAACCCTGAGAATGGTCCACAGGACCATCAGTTCAGGAGGGAATCAGGCATTAAGGAGGGTGGTAGAAGGGGTGGCAGGTTCTGAATCTGACACTTTAAGACTGTCAGCTTATTATTTTGAGAAGAAGTTTTTGTTAAAAGACACCGTTAAGAGAGTGAATAGGCAAGCCACAGTATGACAAGGTATTTTTAATACATATGGCTGACAAAGGACTCACATCCAAAATATAAGAATTTCTGCAAGTTAATAAGAAAAAGACAGACAACCTGCTAGAAAAATGGGCAAAATAATTGGACAGGTACTTCACAAAGGCAGATATCCAAGTGTTAACTAAACATAGGAAAAGGAGCTTGGCATCATAAATCACTATGGGAATGCAAAGTTAAAGCACAAAGAGATACCACTACCCCTCCCGTAAGAATGGTCAGAACCACAAAGGTCAGGGAGAGTTGGGGAGGATGAGAAGCAACTGGAACTCCTGTACACCAGGAGTGGGAATATAAATTGGTACAATCACCTGGGACAATGGCCGGGCAGAAGCTGCTAAAACTAGACATAGGGATCCCTGACGACCCAGCATCTTCAGTCTTGGGTACACGTTGAACAGTAAAGCGTGTGGACGGGCATGAAAAGACACGTGCAGCAGTGTTCTAAACAGCGTCATTCGTAATAGATAAAAATCGGAAACTACTCAGTGGTCTCTCAACAAAGAAGGAGGTCACACATTCCCGTCTCCTCTGAGGACAGAACATGAGAGTTTAAGGAGAAACATGGAGATGTCAGGTAAGCACTTTCTGACAGTTAGGTTTTTTTCTGGAAATCTTTAGATGAGAAGTTTTATATAGTCTGGAAAGAATTTGATGTGCTTATTGCTGAGGGCAGGAATGGAGAGGATGAATTTTCTAACTTTCCTTGTCCTAGATTCTCTGACTCAGTGGAAGTGGGAAGCCAATTTGATATTGCCAGGCAATCCTTTCGTGACTTGGTTACTTAGGAGAGAGGTAAAAGTAGTGCTGGAGCATAGTAGGATTGGATTTCTTGTCCTTCCTTTCACCTAAAAATGTGAACATTCGTACATATTCCTCTGTCCTCTTTCCGACAGATCTCCCGTTTTGGTTGTCTCCAACTTTGTTCAGCTGCAGGTCCAGTGGGTGGGGCGGAGGCCCTGCAGGGCAGCAGCCCGGGTGGGAGACAGCGCAACTGCAAATGGTCTCGCTTTCGAACATTTGTTTGCATTGTTTGCACGAATGGTTGAAGCCTGTCCTCCTGGCTGCTGCTTCTTTCACTGGGTTCCAGCAGCATGAGAGTGTGAACTGCGGCCTGACTTCTCTCACTTCCCCTGCAGAGTGAGATGCTGCTGTGCCTTCGGAGGTGTTGGTGAAATCGGCCTTCTGCACTGAGCTGGCTGCAAATCAGGGGGTGAAGGTGACCCTAGGAGAGCAGCAATGAGGCTGCTGCCCAGGTTAGGTTAGAAATCTTCCAGGACACAGGCTGACCTTGAACTGAGACTGGAATGGATCAGGGGAGGAATCAAAACCCATAATACTAATACTAACCTCTAAGGGAGTCAAGGGGCTAAATGGAAGTAGAGGGATAACAGAGGGGGGATCTCATCAGAAGGGGTTTGAAGTGCAGGTGTCCTCAGTACTAGGGGTCACTTGTCAGGGCAGCAGCTGTCAGGGCCAATGGCTGTTGGGGAATGGCAAGTCGGTCCATCTCCCAGGAGTGAGGGTGGAGAGCGGGAGAGCTGGGGCTGGGGCATCTCTGGGCTCAGAGGCAGCATGGTGGGCCCTGGAGCCCGGTACCCGAGCTTGACTCTGCGTTCTGGATACGAGTCTGTTGAGAGAGCTTGGCTAAGTTTTTAACCTCTGTGTGTCTCAGGGTCCTTATCTCTAAAGTGGATAAATAGTTATACCTGCATCATGGGATCATTATGGAGGTTAAATGAGATTTAGAAATGTGAGACGTGCTTAGACAGTGACATCTAATAGAACTTCCTGTGATGGTGAAAATGTTCTCTGAGCTGTCCAGTTCACTAGCTCCTAGCCATATGTAGCTACTGAGCACTTGAAAATGACTATCAAGACTGAGAAACTGAAATTAAAAAAAAATTTATTTTAATTAATTAATTTTTTTAGAGATGGAATTTTGCTATGCTGCCCAGGCTAGACTTGAACTTCTGAGCTCAAGCAATCCTCCCCTCATCAGCTTCCTGAGTAGCTAGGACTACGGGCACATGCCACCACCATGCCCAGTGATTGAAATTTTAATTGTTTTATTTTAATTATTTAAATTTAAACAGCTACATGTGACCAGTGACTGTCTTCTTGGGTATCACAGGCGTAGACCAGTGTCTGGCGGGTAGGAAGTGCTTGATGAAGGTGTGCCTTGTTATAAGGAAGCATCAATCCTCCCTCCCTGCCTTAGTGTTTTTGGTGAGGCCCAGAAAGATGAAGTAATCTGTGCAAAACCAGCTGGCATTGGAGTCACATCCCTAGCTGGAATTAGACGCCCGAGGAAAGACCTCAGGCCATTTTTGGAGAGAACAAATTGGAGAAACACATCAAAAGCCTGGAACATAGGGCAGGAGCTGAAAAGGCCAGGAGTAGGGCGAAGGTGGAGCCAGCCTGGGGATGAAGCTCTGGCCTAGCCTGCAGAGGGCAGGAAACGCTATGGGGCATCTGGTCACCTCTCTTCATTCCTTCTCCTCTTCTCCTTTCCTTCCAGAAAGCTACTGGAGAAAGCAAGGACGCGCCAATGGGAAACTTCCTTTGTGTCAGGTCTGCAGCGACCTCTTGTGGCTCTGTGCACAACAGTTGCCCCAAGGAGGGAATCGCTGTTAGTGCTGAAACATCACTCTCTGTACCCCCACCTGCCCACTCACCCAACTATGCACCCAACCATCCAAGTGTTTTTTGTCTTTTTAGCTCTTGCTCTATATCCAGTCCATCCCTGTCTCCAAAAGTTCAGAAAGTGAGAGGCATGTACCCGGGTATAGTCTTTGTGCTTCTTAAAGCATTTTCCCATGTCTCCGTTATTCTAGGTATCACACTGTTGTATTTATTTCATTGCCTTTCTATACTTCCAGTTTGTGTTCTCTCCAAAGGCAAGGATGGAGTCCAACTCATCTTTGTGTCTCCAGGCCCAGCACAGTGTGAGGTTCAAGATACACTGAAGTATAATTGTTAGGACTTCTGGAGTCAGAAATATTTAGGTTATAGCCTTGGTCATGCTGCTTACTAGGTGAGGAACCTGGGGCAGTGACTCAACCTCACTAAGCTCCAGGTTTTAAATTTTTAGCGTGGTAATAATGACACCAAATTTCTAGTATTATGGAGAGGATTGCACTTTTGCCCACACAGTATCATGTGCATTCACCCCCCCACCTGAACTTGGATTCTTTTGTGCATTCTTAGGAGCCTTTAATACCATTGCTGTACCCTTTTCTCTCCCAGGAATCCAGTCTCTGCATCTCAACTGAATCTTTCCTGTAGATGCTTCTGAAAGATGCTAAAGTCTTTTTTTTTTAACCTTAAAACCAAACTCTTCCCTTGATCCCACACCCACTGCCAGCCCTGTTCTCAGCTCTGTTCACGCTCCTTGGAAGAGTGGTCTTTGGCAGAACTTACCAGCTGGAGTTCTGGGACACACTGTGGTGCCTCAGACGGTTATAAGCATTATAAAATATTGATCTCAGCCCTCAGAGCAGCTGGGTGGGGCCGCACTTCTAGAACAGAGCGGCCTTGCTGGATTACCCGATGTTCCATTTGAGTTTAATTTTCTATATGCGCCACAGAGCAAAAAGGCTTGGGAAGCACTGCTGTGCATGAGCTCACCTCTCACCCGTCCCTCTATCCACTCCACGTGTCCAGCATACCCAACAGAAAGGCTTTGTCCTCATTTTGTTTGAGTGCGTGCTAACATAGTTACCGTGGATCGTTCCCTCCGTTAACCACCGTGACCCAGCCTCCTCCCAGTTTTCCTCTGTCTCTCCCGGTAACACTCCCCACCCTCCTCTGCAGCCTCAGCTTCTCTAGTCCCAGACCTTTCCTCTTTTCACTTGCACTTTTAGAGAGATAAAGTTTCTCTCACTAAACGTTCTCATCTGTGCCCATGGTTTAAATCGCCACCTCTAATCCGACGAGTCCCGAAAGTATCTTTCTAGCTCAAGCCTTGAGCCTGAGTTTCAGACGTGTGCATCCAACTGCTTACCTGGGAGCTCCATAAGCTCTGTGGAGGTCTCAGAGGCTCCTTAAACTCAACCTGTTAAGACTGAACTCAGCCTCTGCCTCCCAACCTGGTTCTCTTCTGGTGTGCCCTGTGTTAGCCGACAGTACCACTCATGCTTATGTGAGGGTCACAAACCTGCTTGTCACAACTCTGACTGTCCCCAAGGTGCACATTAGCCCAGCAGAAATGCTCCCAGTAACACGACCCTTTTGGATAATGGGTGCTTTGTGTGTGTGTGAGTGTGTGTGCACAAGTGTTTTATATTTCCGTTGCCTAATATCTCCCCACTGCATACCCTCACTGCCAGTCTGGCTAAATCCTAGTCATGTCTTAGATTTAAATTTATGTATCCTCTCCCATAGAAACTCTTTCCTGACCACTGGCCCCCGCCCAGGCTGAGCTAGGTGCACATACATCCCATTTTAGCATTTAGCACTTTTCTCTGGCTTCGTAGTCGTCTCTTGTGTGCGTTCCCCCACAGGACTGCAAGCTTCCCGAGGCTGGGGGCCATGCTTGCCTTGTTCTTTGCTGCACCTTCAGTGCCTGGCAAGAGTTGTGTTCAACAGCTGCATGTGCGATGGAGGCTGCCGAGAGCAGAGACCGCCTCTGACCGCTCCTGCTGTGCACAGCCACGGCAGAGTGACCTCCCTCAGGTCTTCTTACCCTTCCCTGCTCTTATTCACAAACAACTGGCTTCGAGGGTGATACTTCTTTACCTAAAGGTGGTGGTTGATTCTACGTTAGCTTAGTATCCAAATAACTCAGTATCTTTATACTTTCCTGTGTGGCAATCGGGAGATCGGTTTCTTTGGAGAGACTCCAATTTAATCCATGCTGTTCCCTTGAATCTGAACTCCATGCTCTGCTTCTATTTCCTTACTTTTAATTTTATACATACCTGTTACATTCCTCCTTGCATGTACCTTCCTAGGTGGCATGTTAAATAAAACATCTTCAGTGTGCTCCAGTCTGTGGTTACCGAAAGCAGCTTTAGAAATTAGAGAATGACTCCATAGTAGGGGCTGCAGACTGCTGGAGGCTCATTCTTCCCTGGAGATTGGGGAAGAAAAGCATATATAATTAAAGCAATGAATTGGGTTTTTTTGGGTTCTCTGTTTACCACTGTCAAACATAATCTGTTTCATGCATTTATACCGAATGCATAAAATAGGTCAGATTTAATTTTCTTCAGTTTGCTTATTTTCTCCTCCAGTTCCCTGGGTAGGTGTGCAACCCAGATGGAAATGGGAAGACTATAAACTTATGTATTTAGAGGAGAGGGGGGGTAAAGGATTTGGTGTACTGGATCTTGGGAGTTGGACATAAGCAGGTAAAAAATAAAAAGAGGTAATGAGGTATCTGGGAAAGAGCATGAGATTTGTTTGGAGTCAGGCAGACCTGAGTGAGAATCCTGACTCAGCTGAACAAGGCTGCATGGCTTGGACTCCATTCTCGTTCCTTTTCTCAGAGTACTGCCCCCGGCATTCACCCTTCCATTCTCCCCCCATCAGTTTCTCTCTACTGGATTCTTTTCATCTGCATATGGACACGCACAAGTGTTATCCAAAACAAACCAGAGCTCTCCTTGGCCTCACTCATCCCTTTCAGCCTCCACCCCATCTTACCCCTCCCTTCACCATCAAGCTTCTGGAAAGATTTGCCCACATGGTCTCCTCTTCTGCAATCGTGGATGATCTGGCCTCGGCCCCCACCACTCCACCGTACTGCTTTTGTCAAAGTCGCAAGGACTCCTGTGTTGCCACCTCCAACAGGTTTTCTGCCCTCCACTTACTTGGCCACTCAGCAGCATTTCAGCAGTTGAACCCTGCTTCCATCTGCAAACGCCTTTCTGTGCTGGCACACACCACAGCCCCCTCTCCTGATTCTCCTACCTGGCTGGCCACGCCTTAGTCTGTTTGCTGGATCCGCCTCTTCTTCCTGACGCTACATGAAGGGTTGCTCAGAGTTTGGTTTTGGACCCTCTTCTCTGCTCTATTTACACTGTCTCTCTAGTCCTATGGCTCTAAATCACTGCTGGTGACACCCAAATTTATACCTCCTAACCCAACCCAACCTTTCCAGTGGACTTTGGACCTGAACGTGCAACTGTCAGCTCTTGTCCTCCACTTGGGTAGTTCACAATCATCTCAAACTTAACATGTCCAAAATAAAACTCTCATCCCTCTCCTCCCTGCTAGGAACAAGAAAAGAAACACACAAAAAACCCTGTCCATTGTCCCTGCCCTCATGCCCGCCAGTTTTCTCGTCTCAGTAAACAGCACCACCAGTTACTCAAGTCAAAACCTCGGTGTCAGCCTTCACATCTAACCTGTTACCAAGTTCTAGTAATTCCTCTCCAAAACAGATATCACATTTACCTTATTTTCTCCATCTTTTCTGCCTCTGTTTCTGTGGAGCTCCTCAACATCCTTCGCCTACATTGCTGGAAAGGCCTCCTCACTCTTTCCCTGCCGCAGCTCTTATCCTCCTTTTTTTCATTTTATACACAGAAGAAAAAAGCCACCTACTCACCGTGTAAATCGAGCAGTGCAAATACTCCTCTGCTTAAAACCCCTATGTCTCTCCGTTGCGCTGAGAGCAAACCACATCCTCTTTTATAAAGCCCTGCATGCCCGGGCCCTGCCTCTCCCTGGCCCCACCTCTCCCAGTGCTGGGCCTGCTCCTTCAGCTCTGCAGACACCGCGAGCACCTTCCCCACGCGGGGCCTCCACTCGCTCTCCCCTTGGCCTCGGACGTTCTTCCCCGATCCACCACCTCTCCCTCTCCCCTTTCCAAAACAAACAAATAAATAATACAAGTAAATAAACCATAAAAATAAATCAATAAATATTATTAAATGATCAAAAAATATAGCAAATAACATAAGAAACATTCAGGTACCCACCACCCCAATAGTGTTTAATTCTAAAATGATGTCATATTTCCTTTAGGTTTTGTTTTTATGAAAGAAATAAAGTAGCACAGAATCAGCCAGAGCCCCATGTATACTCCTCCCCGATTCTGTTCTCCTCTCTCCTGTCCCAGAAGTAACCCCTGAATTTGGAATTTATCCTTCCCATGTCTGTTTTCATACTTTCATTACACCCATCAACAATCTACGGCATTGTTCGGCATGTTTACAATTTTATGTAAATGGCATCTGACTGCGGGGGTGGGGACTCTGCAACTCACCCTTTCCCTCAGCGCTGCCTGTGAGACGGCTTCGTGCTGACTCACGTGTTCTCATTTCCATTTTCACCGTGCGTAGTATTTCACTGGATACAGATGTCTGGCTTTATCTATTCCTCTAATGACGGATAGTGGTGCCATTTTCGATTTTTGGCCATTATAAACAACGCTGCAAAGGACATTTGGACACGTCTCCTTGGGCACACGTCTGAGGGTTTCTCCAGGGTAAACTTAAAAACAGAATTTCTGAATAATAGAGTATGTGTCTCCTCAACTTTACTGGATAATGCCAGATTGCTCTTCAAAGTGGTTGAACAAATTTCCACTCCCAGGGCAGCGCGGGAGCTCCACTTTCTCACTGACTGAGCGGCTGAGCTGGTTGGGGGCCCAGGGGTCGTTGAGCAGCTCGCTGGGATCTAGGACAGCAGAGGCCGGGGCTGGACTCTGCTGTTGTCTCTGTCCCGGTTGTCCCACCCATTGGTCCCGCGGTTGGAGGTCAGAATTCCAGAGACATTTTTAGAGCAGGCTCTAGCGCCTGGGTTGCTGAGAGATGGGAGTCTTAATCCTCCGCTCCTCCAACTCTTTTCTGAAATTTGAAAGCAATACAAAACAAAACCTTCCTCATCTTAAAATAAAAAGAAAAGGGACCCAGGTTGTGAAAACAAACATTTAGATACTTAACATCCAAAATATACAGGGCTAACATTTTCTTGTATGTATTTGCTTCAGATGTTTTCTTTTTAAGAAGCAAAGCATTCCAGTTAAATTTGAAGTTCTCCTCCCTGGTCTTTTGCCTCCCTCCCTTCCTGGAGGTAGCCAAGATTGTGAGTTTGGTGGGTGTCCAAACCATTTATTTGTATAGCATATGTATGTATCCATATACAACTTATTGTTTGTTTTTACTCATACAAATAGTATTCTGTATCTGCCAGTTTCTTTCCTACCCACCCAACATTGTTTCCAAAACACATCGATGTTGATGCTGGTATCTCTAGTTCAGTGTTTGTCCATTCTCCTAACGACATATTTTCAGCTTGTTTCTAGTTTTTGGCCACTTAAACAAGGCTGCATATACTCCATGAGGGTAGCGATTTTTGTCTTTTGTTAAGGCTCAATTTTTAGCCCCTAGAATTGTGCCTGGAACATAGTAGGTACTCAATAAATACATATTGAGTTAATGAATAATCAGCAGCCTCATACATGTCTCTAAGTTGCTCAAATGGAAAATTTGCCATAGATACACGTGAAGTGGCTGGATTTTTGGGTGAACTCATTACCATATCACTCTCTAAGGTTATTGTGCTGATTTACACATCCCCAGCAGTTTGGGAGTTCCTGTTTCCCTTGGTGTTGCCAACTTTAGTATTTTGAGAGTTGGGTGTGTGTGTGTGTGTGTGGGCGCGCGAGCATGTGTTTGTGTTCAACCCTGTTGTACATAAAATCATATCTTATTGTTGTTTTAATTTGCATTGCCCTAGCTCCTTTCTGATTTGTCTCACCTGGGAGTCTCATAGACTTCCTTTGTGGATTCCAGATTATCAAATAAGCAGAGATGGGTTGGGGTGGGCTGAGGGTCCCTCTCAAGGGTATGGCCTGACTCCTGCATGGGCCTGGAACCCTCCATGTGTCCCCAGCCTCCCTTCTTCCCTTGAGGGATTTGAGTACTTGTGCCAAGGCAAACCCAGGACCTCAGCACTGCAGAACACAGTGTGGAGACCAGGGTCGCCCCGCTGTCTGGCCCTGGTCTCCACAGTGTGGAGACCAGGGTCGCCCCGCACCTTGAGCTCTGCAGGCCCCTGGTGCTGTGCTGGTCTGTGTTTCTCTAGGTCTCTAGCTGAAGCTTGCCTGCCAGGGAAGCTCTGAGGCTCAGGGTGTTCCTGTGTTTGCAGCTGCCTTGCCATGTTCTTCTGGGTGAAGCTATCTTTGGAGTCCCCAGCTCTGCTCCTCCCAGGCACACACCATGTCCTCCACTCATAGGAAAACACACCACCTGTTCTGTTTGGCTTCTCGGTACTTGACAATTGGCCACTATTTGGAGAAGAGAAGACAGGTTTGAAGGTAAGCGGACAGACATACGGCAGAGGGCTGGGGAGCAGGGATTGGGGATGCGACTGAGGTAGAAAGCTTGAACGGTCAGGATACCCTCTGGCCCTGGGGCACTAGGGAGAAAGACCAGGGTTCTTGCCTCTGTGGACCCTGAATTGGGTCAGCTGGGATGTGGCAAGAGTTCAAGATTTAAAACGTGACAGCAGTGAATCAGGCAGAGCGGTGGGCGTGCAGGAGCCAGTGCCAGCTGCCATTTGAAAGACATGTATTTCTAGCACGTCGGGATGGCACTCACTTGAGATCCTTTCCTATTTGAAAAGCATTAAAAAATCATAACCTGCAAGCCCAGAGGGTGAACACTCTGACTTAACAACCCTTTTACTTTCTTTTGCAAAGCATTAAAGTCATTAACTTCCAGCAAGCGGGAAAAGCAAGTTCTTACTTAACTCTTAGCTTCTGAAAAGTCTTAAAACTCAGCAGCCCTGAGACCTTGTTTCTCTTTGGCAGTGTTAAATCCCAAAGCACCACACTGCTGTTAAGTGACGGGGCCATTCTGTCAGAGTGTAACTTAAGAAAAGTTGAACCTGGTGAAACGTCCTCTACTCAGAAACCTGTGGTGACTCCACATTGTTGATCAGACACGATCCTGACCCTTTGGCCTGAGTTTCTGCCCTTTCACGACCTTCACCTAACCATGCATTTTCTGCTGCCTGCTAGGTGAGGTTTTTACCTCATCTGTGCCAATCGACTCCCCTTATCTTCCCTCCCCTCACTGACATGCATTCGCATTGACTACCTCTCTCTCTAAGCCCACCTGTGTAGTTTGCACCCAACACATAACACTGGTACTTTAAGTAACATCTAATATTTGCATATTCCTTTAGGCTCTCCAATCACATACCCCATATCTCTTTGAAGGTTTAACTTTTTGATTTTAACCAGACTCACTCTTCTTATCTCTTCAATCACTACAGCATAGCTTAAATATTTATGCATTGCATATTTGCTAATTTTACATACCTGTCTTTGCATTTACACTTACGAGTGTACGTGTGTCATGTATGCTTCCACTGGATTATCCATCCCCTACACTTGTTCTTTTCTTCCCACTTATTTGTCTGTGTGCAGATACCCAAGTAAGTGACATGAAGTCAGTTAGTTAGTTACCATATGTTTATTGAGCACCCATGCACCAGGCATTGTGCTAGGTGCTAGAGGTACGGACATGGTCCTTAGACTCCAGTAAGAGAGAGAGAGAGAGAGAGAGAGAGAGAGAGAGAGAGAGAGAGAGAGAGAGAGAGAGAGAGAGACATTTAATGACTGACTGAATCATACAAGTGAGCAAATGGCCTCAAAGAGAAGGACAGATGCTTTGGGAATATGTGGGAGAATATGGGGGGAGGGGTGCTGTTGGCAACCTTTCCCTGAGAAAGTGATGTTTAAACTAAGACCACTAGGGGTCAGTAGGAGTTAGGAGCTAGGCAAAGACTTGAGGAACAAAGTGTCCCAGGCAAATGGAATAGCATGTGCCCAGACTGTCATGTGGAGAGGTGCAAAGCATCCCGTAGTGTGCAGTAAAGGGTTAACTCAGCAGGCCTGGGTTGCCCAAACCCTTCACATTCCAAAGGTCTTCAGGACTGCCCCTTGACCAGCTCCTAAGACCTCTGAACCCTTGGAATATCCACCTGATAAGAGTGTCTTTGTATACCTGAGACCTTGGGCCGGGCCAGATCGTTTATGCTAACAGTGTGATTTATGGACACCACCTGTTTTTATATGTCTAGGCTGCTTTGGGCTATGCTGTTTTAGTTTAACCTATGTTGGGGCTGGAAACTGAGTCACATGAATGCTGTATGCCTATATGACTCTCTCAACCCCTGCCCCCCTCCCCCCAAAAAACCTACACAACTCTGGAAACCAAGGCTCAGGTGAACATCCTTGCATTGTCTTATGGCATTGCTGGGAGAATTAAGTGCTGTCCACACGACTCCACTGCGAGAGGACAGCTGGAAAGTCTGTGCCTGGTTTCTTCTGGACTCTATCTTATGTGCCTTTTTTGGGGTTGATTTTAATCCATATCCTTTCACTGTAATAAACCATAACTGACAGTATAACAGCTTTTCTGAGTTCTGTGAGTCCTCCTAGTGAATCATCCAACCTGAGAGAGGTCTTGGGGGCTCCTGATGCAGGTAGACAGAAGAGAGCAAAGGTTAAGGGAGAGGGGAGTGTATGTGGTGAGGGATGAGATGGAGGATAGGATTGGATCTTTAGGTCCTCATAGGCCGTGGTCAAGACTGGCATGGTTCTGCCTGTGGGCTTGATGCCTGTGTGGCTACTTTATTGAATTCTATTCCATGGCTCTAGGCTGCACCCAGCCACAGCTAGATCTCGTGAAGAGTATCTATAGAAAACATGCAAATTAGTGAATTTGCTTGGGGTGGGGGAACCCAAGGGCGCATAAAACCCACTGAAAGAGGTGAGCAGTGTCACCTGTGGGATGGCTGCATGGATTTTCATTGCCATAGTGCCACCTTGGGTTTGGAGCAGAGCCACTACTCAGTGGATTTTGTTAAAGAAGATATAGCGGTGTGTTTATCATAAAAGCCAGGGGAGAAACAATCCAGGCACTGTTTGCCATACTGAATGTCACATACTGAAAACTCAGAGGTGACATCACTAATTTGTTTCATGATCACATATCCATGGTGACAGAATAAGTCAAGGGAAAAATAGCGTGAAAGAGTTGTTGAAGCAATCTAAGCAATTTATTGGCAAAAAGAATTCTGTTATCAAGGTTGCAAATAAGTCATCAATTATAGGCATGGAAGTGCACCAAAGTGTTCCTTAAATTCCTGCTTGCTTGGACAAGCATACCGCCTTCTCAAGAGTATGCCTTGAATCCATAATAGCTGGAGAAAATTTTAAAAGTAATGCAAGAAGTGCTTATGTAATTCATTTCTAAATCAACAGGGGACTGTGTTGTTGATGGTGCTGGAGGCTGGAGGGAGAAGGCTGTTAGGGATGATGACTGCTGGCAGCCTGCACTCTCCCAGTCCAAGTGGTGCTGCTGGATACCAGGCAGCAGGGCGGGGAAGCCCTGAGATCAGACAGCCCCACCGATGGCCCTGTGGGTCCAAATGCCTCCATTCTGGAGAGCAAAAGATGCTGTTATGTATTTTCTCATTACAATGAAGTCTCTTCTGTCTGCTCCTAAGCGGAAAGGCAGTGTATCGTTAGACATTCTACAACTGATCCTGATCTACTAGGTAATTCTAGGCAGGTTACTTAAACTCTCTGGGTCTCAGTTTACTCATCTGTGCACTGCACTGGCTATTCTAATAGTGATTTGTTCATAGGTTTTTTTTTTTTTTTTTTTGAGGAGCGAATGAGATAATGTCTGCAAAGCACTTGGCACAGTGCCTGGCATGCATTAAAGACTCAATAACAACAAAACCAGAAAAAGTATTAGGGTTTTTAATAAATAATCAGACATTTTTGAGGTCTTGATGCCAGCTACACATTCCTCAAGGCTGTCTTGCTGGGAGAGGACATCTGCATGCTCCCAATTAGATAATAGTGGATGAAACAGAATTGGCCTGATGAATTGGTTTCACCATTTTGGCCTGAAATGCTTGGGCCCCATTTTAAAGAGCAGCACATATTAATAATTCAGGTATTACTGACTTTAGTGTTAGGGGCAGGGCTGTTCTCTGGCCTCCCAAGAGAATGAAAAGCGTGCTCATTGGAGGGCGTGCTGACGAGAGGGCCCATGAGCCCAAGTTCTAATCATGAAGACAGGCTTCTGTGTGTCACTGGAATCTGGGAAAGTCTTGGGAGGCAGGATGTCTGGTCACAGAGGCATGAGCTCTGGAGTCACGACTTGGGTTCGTATCCCAGCTCCTTCAATACAAGTGTGTGGCTTTGGGTGTGTTGCTCATCTCTCTAAATCTCAGTTCCCTCTTTTATAAAAAGGGAAAACTAAATAATTTGCAGAGTTGTTTTAAGGATAAAATAATGCAATGTATGTAAAACACCTGCTGCATGGTAAACACTTTGTATATAATGGCAATTATGATCCTATAAGTAAGTAAAGTATGGTCACGACAAAATGTGAAATACATTAGTGGTAATTGACATTGTTTTGTGACAAAACAGTCCTATGAGACCAAATTCTCAGAAAGAATGGCAAGATACAGACAGAATGTTTGATTTGCAGCTTGGCAAATGGGTGAAGTTTATTCTGGGAAACGGTTTATGGTTTGGATCAAATTCCTGTCCCAGGTAGCAGGCTCCCACTGCCCTGGGAAGACCTGACCTAGGGGATAGAGAGAGGCAGATGGGGACACATGAAGAGCAGACCTCCCCAGCCAGGGGAAGACCAGAGATGAACCCCATGAGGATGGGATCTTTATGTGTTTTGAATGGCCATATGGGTCAGGCTGTAAGGGTCATGCCACACACGGCTCCAAGGGAGGTGTGGGCCAGCCTCATTGTGTGCAGGGAGTTGGCCTATTTCCCCACTTGAGACCTTTCTGTTAGGACACACAGCTTGTGGGGCAGTCATGCATCCTAGAACCAGAGAGCAAAGGGACCCCGGTCCAGAAGTTGTCCAGGGGACATGGAGGTGGGAGAACCAGGACAGGGACTTCAAGAAATCAAAGAAGACCGTGGCTGGTTCTCCTCCCATCCCGACTCTAGTTGTTTCTGCATCTGAACAATTTTAGAGGAACCCAAAAGGTGACTGCTGCAGAGCCCTAATGATACAGAGAGACATTTTCTAGAGAGAAAAGCCTCCATCCGGCAGAGAACTCTGATCACCTACCATAGAATAAACATAAATGGAACTTTCTAAACATGGGGGTGGGAGTAGACATTGCTGCAGCTGTGTCCACCAGCAGCTCATTGAGGATAAAAGCTTCCTGAATATGGAAAGCTAGTGGTGTCTATCACCACCTTGGGAAACCAGCCCGGGAAAAGGCTGAGGGACTGGCAATGGTGCCAGACGTTGCTTGAGAGGGTAGCAGTGTTTGAATGGGCCTTTCTCCCCTTTTAAGATGTATGCATACACAGGAGACAAGCGTGCTCCCACCTCCACACCCAGAGGAAATGGATGCCCATGACTGCATCTGGCGCTTGCTGGTCTGATGCAATGGTCCTCAACTGAGGCCGAATTTATTCTCCCAAGGGACATATGGTAACTTCTAGAGACATTTTTAGTTGTCACAGTGATGGGGGAAGGGTGTCCCACTGGCATCTAGTGAGCAGAGGCCAGGTATGCTGCGAAACATCCTTCAATGCACAGGACGACCCCCGCAACACAGGATAATCCAGTTTCAAATGTCCACAATGCTGAGGCTGAGAACCCCTGGTCTGATGCACAAGCTCTTTTTGAATGGAGGTGGCCTGTTCCTCACATCTATCCCTGCATAGGATGGGAAGGGACAGGGCTAATCTGACACCCCTCACTGGTGGCCATATACAAAAGAGGGGATGGTGAATAGGCAAAAATTGGGGTATGGGAATGACCCCAAAGGGCAGCTCAGGCTAACCTCCCAAGGTAGATGGAAGAAGAGCAGAGTTCTTCATTTCAAGTCAACTCTTATTTAAAGAGTGGTTTCCTTAAGCACTTAATTATATGTTTATTTCCCTAAGGAACTCTTGAGGCAGAGGAGACTTGCTTGAATTATGGGGATAGAAGCTGTACACAGCACTTTAATGGGGCTAGAAAAATTTTCTGTTTCCTTTGAAGAAGCCTTGGGAGGAAGGGAAGGGCAGATTCCTCTCCCACCGTACAGGACATGCGTGAGGGTGGAGCAAACTAGGAACGGGCAGACAGGCAGAAAGGGCGAGGACTGCTTGTATGGCCCAGCAGGTAAGTATGAGAGAGGAGACATGAGCTTTGGTGCAGTTTCAAGCTTTGTGCCTTTCTCTCCCCATCCTGGTAAGCCCTCAGAATACAGGGAAGGGGTTTAGGAAGTGGGCCACTCATACTCTTCCTGCCCATTCCCTTCACATGGAAACATGCATATGCACGGAGACACACACATGTGCACGTGCACACACACACCCCTTTGGCAGGTGCTCTGGTTTGCACCAGGAAACAGAATGGGGCTGTGCTGTAGGGGAAGGAGTGAATGAGGGAGGGCAGGGTAGTTGGGACCTTTGGTGAGACGAGAGTAAGAGTTTCAGTGTGTCCTCTTTGTGCTATTTTTCATTCCTCTGTTGCAGCCTGAATACCTGGAATCTGTGGGTTTCTTCTCTTTGGGAGATGTCCTTACCTGGATAGGCTAGGTAGGGACCAAGGGGGTAAATAGAGAGAAGGAACTGATTACTCAGATTTGACATATAGATGAATCTTGGGGACAGGGCATCTTATAGTCTTTCTCTTTTAGACTGGTAAGACTTCAGCTGATACCCGTTTTGTTTAAGGTGAGTTGGGTAGGGGTTGGCTTGGGTGGGCAGTAGTGGAAGGGAGAAAGAAGTAGTCAGGAGCAGGTGGCCAGGCCTGGCTCTGGTCCAGGCTACAACAGGTGAGGTCTACAGGGGAACCCTTGACCTCTCCCTACTCTGTCTCCACTGCAACGGGAATGCATGTCTATCGTAGTACCCACTACCTGGGGCTGGACTCTGTCTGTGCCCATCTTTTCCAGGAGGCTGTGAGCTCCTGAGAGCAGCAATCATGTCTCATTTGACAGGGTAGTCTCCGCATCTAACAGAGCCTGGTATACCTAGGCACTCAGTACACATTTCATGATGAATTTCTACCTTATTCAGCCCAGCCTGGTGCAGGAGGAGAGGTGATAGGAATTCAGGCAGACGTTATAGCAAAAAGCATCTATCTGGCTGGTGTATGCCATTCCCCCCATCTCTCAGAAGCCCAAAGTGTGGTGGTGGTGGCAAGATGGGGTCCAACAGGGGAGAAGTGAAGATAACATCTGAGAAACGAGGAAAAGATTTATAGCCCTGGAGCTCTTCATTTAATTAGCAAATATCTGCTCTGCGTAGCCACCCAGACTGGCTCAGTTCGAGCACCCCCTGGCTTGAGCTTGTGGGGTGGCAGCAATGGCCGGAGGCCCCAGATGAGCTGAGCAGCACCTGAGACTGACGAGAGGTGTCCAGCCCTGGGGAGATGGAGACAGTGGTTATCTGTGAGCATGACATCCAGGCCGTCTCTGTCCCCAGAGGGACAAGGGTGACACACGTGTGGCAGATGGATGGAGACTGAGGAGCCTTCCTGGTCTGTGAGTGTCCGAGACCTGGAGATGGGGGGAGGCTGGGCTACTGAGGATCTGAAACCTTTTCATTGGCCAGAAACCACATCAAATATTGTTAGGGAGGAGATACGCAGAATTTCAGCATCTTCCAACCGCTGAAGATGCATGGTGCAGTTCTGGCCCATCCTTCCACTTTGTAGTAGTGTCACCTTGGGCCTCTCTGTGCCTTGGCCACCTCATCCAAAGAAGGGGGATGGCCCCTTTGCCTTTTCTATATCACAGAGCTACTGTGAGGATCAAACAAGTTCGTGTGTGGGAGTGCTTTGTAAAGTGCCACGCAATGTGAGCTGGTTCTTATAAGTCAGGGGACCAGTACAGCCTTCCCCCACCCCGCCTTTCAGTGGGGCTCCAGCCATCCCTTCAATTAGGACCTGCCTGCAGGTGGGCGGGCTATTTCAGTCTCTTGAGCCAATGGGAACTAGAATGTCTAATATTTTAGTCCACTTCCCTTTGTCTCTGGCCCCACCTACCACACAGAGCAGGGGAGAAGGGGCAGAAAGGTGCTGAGGCCCCTCATTTAGTTCGCTGATAGAACTGGAAGACCGCTTTCTCCTGCTCATAGGTCTCGATGGAGCCGGGTCGAAGGCGCCGGATTTCAGCGATGGCGTCTCCTGCAGCCAAGTGCCGCTCCTTCACCAGGTAACAGGCCAGCATGGTGCCAGTGCGGCCAAAGCCCAGGGCACAGTGCACTCCCACGGCCTGTGAAGAGGGAGCTTGGTGGGTAGGATCTCGCGCCCTCCCTAACACTTTCCTGCCCCTCGTTTGGGTTGGTCTCCCCACAGCTGCTGCTTCTGCGTCAGGCCTGGGGCTCTGTGCACTGGGTCAGGTAGTCAGAAGGCAGGAAGTGATATCAAAGTCAAGGAAGGAGGGCTGTCCCTGCACCTGGGTGGCTAGGAGGTCTCTGAAGTGGCTGGTTCAAGAGCTGGGCTCCTGGCCCGCCTCCCCACAGCTGTCCACTTGTGCTGTCCAATACAGAAGCCACAAGTCATGTGTGGCTACTGTGTACTTGAAATATGGTCAGTCCAAATTGAGATTTGGTGTTAGAAACACCAGGGTTTGAAGATGTAGTGCAAAAAAAATGAATGAAAATATCTCCTTAAGAACTTATTTTATATTGAGATTATATGTTGAGATGATAATTTTAATTTACTGGGTTAATATTCCCCAGATTAATTTCATCTGCTTTTTTTTTTCCTTTTTAAAAATGTGGTTGGGCTAGAAAATTTAAAATTACACACATAGCTCCATTATATTTGGACACCATTGCTCTAGAAAACAGTAAACAGCCTCCGAATGACTTCAACCCCCACCTCTCCCAAGTCGGCCCGTCTTCTCCTCCTCGACCCACAGTAGTAGCGGGCTGTCCGCTGCCTCTCCCCAAGCCCACTTCACACTGCGCTGCCTTCTCTTTCATTCCTCCCAGGTAGCCTCCTCTCCCCGCCGTGGCTTTAAGTCCTTGTTGCACCCCTGCCTCACTGCCTTCCCCCATCGCTGTCCCGGAGCCCAGCTACTGTCCCGGCCCTGGTCGTCCAGCTCCGTCCCTGTGCCCCGCCGACCCCGCCCGGCCCCGCCCTCCCCGCTGACCTCTCCCCGGGCGTTGGCCTCGTCCACGATCTGCACGAAGCGGTCGATCTGGTCTGGCGCCGGCGGACAGAAGTCCGGGATGCGCAGTCGGTGCAGAGTGAGCTCAGGGCAGCTGTCACTGTGAGGGGGCCCGCGCTCCGTCAGTGACACCAGGTGCCGCACGCCCCGGTCCAACAGGAACTGGTAGTGGGCGGGGAGCCGCGGCAGCGCCAGCCCCGCCAGCCGGTCCGGGAGCACCCAGGAGAAGTTGGGGGGCTGCACACCCATTGCTGGGGGAGGGCGCAGGGCAGGGGTCACCGGGGGCCAGACCGCCCCGCCCCCTCGTCCCCTCGTCCGGTGTCCCGCGGGGCCCGGTAACCCGCCACCTACCAGGCCCTTGCGCCACCTGGCCACGTGGTCCGCGGGCCGCCGCCCGGTGACGCTCGGCCCCGCGGCCGGGGATTGGCCGAGCCGCGCGGGGGCGGGGCTGGAACTCGGAGCCCCGGCTCTGAGCGACACCCAGCAGCGCCGCGATCCTCAATGGGCGGGATTACCGCGGCCCAAAGAGCCCAGGAGGAAGCCTAGAATGAGTTAGGAATTGTTCTCTGAGGACAGAGCAACCCGGGGTCGGGCTGTGCTGCTCCCTGGCGGTGTGTCGGAGCTATTGCATCCCCGGCCAGCTGCCCCTGCCTGCCCGGGACCCGGCCTCGCTTTACTTTCTTTACAGTGGGCACACAGGGCTCAAGAGATGACAAATTTACATTCGCCCACGGGGAGGAATCTCCTTTCCAATGACTAGTCATTATCAGAGACTTTTGGAAGAAGAAATTACTACCGCACAGGCAGTTATTCTCGTTTCTCCATTGCTGGAACTATTGAAAAATTCTGGGCTGCCATCTGTTGCCCTGAAATCTTACCCAGGGTTATAATTATAGAAGTAATAATTATAGAAATAATAATAACAATCACCAACAACAAAATAATTAACATTTATTGAGCATCTATGTGCCAGATACTCTTCTAAGCACTTTACTTGTATTAACTCATTTAATCGCCCCAATAATCTTAGGAGGTAGGTGATCTAAGTGTTGCCGTTTTATAGATGAAAACAGTGAGGCACTGGAGAGGTGAATAAACTTGACCAGCAGATGACTGCAGGCTCTAGAATCTTTACCAACACAGTACTGTTTCCCAAAGTTAAACAAAATTACTTCCTTGTCACATAACCACGCTCATACCCCGAAATGTCATCTGAGTTAAACACTTGTGGGTTTTCTTAATTTTTATTCATATATCATATTTCTTCCCATTTCGAGTTTTCCTGGCTCCCTTGGTTACCTTCCCTTGGACAGGCTAGAGTTTTTCACTGCTGTTTTTACAAAGTGGGGACCTAGATCCGGACACACTGTCTCAGCTGTGATCTGACCAGTCCGTATCCTCATTTGAATAATGTGCCCTTAGTGATGCAGACTAAATATAATTATGAAAATAGTTAACCCTTACTGAATTTACTAATGTACCAGGCTCTGTGCCAAGTGCTTTTTGGAAGAACCACATGTGGAAGATATTTTTGTACCCTTTCTGTAGGTGAGTAATCTGAGGCTTAGAGAAGTTGGTTAACTTGGCCAAGGACACAGTGATCCAAGCCCAGGGCACTTTACCAGGAAGGATTACTTTCCTCCCTCTGCCCCATCTACCCCTGACACACACATTTGACCATTTAAGCCTCTGGCTCCAGCAGAATGGAAAGGAATTTCTCTTCCCCCAGAGTTCAAAGCCTTCTCTGACCCTGTGAAAAATGCACTTAACATTTACCCGGACAACTACTCTTTCCAGGTTCCAGGAGCTGCCAAATCTCCCCTTTTCTCCCCTTCCAGACAATCACAGCCCTGATTAAGCCCTTTCTGTTTGTGCTCTCATTTCCCACATAACTCCCTATCCTCTAGCCCACTGCAATTCTTTCCTTTCCCTCCTTGTCAGCCCTGGCCTCTCAATTACTAGTCACTCCGGCCCCCACTTCTCCTCTCAGTCCAGTTGCTCTCCAGGATTGCTGGCTGCACTGCCTCTGGAGACAAGGCTCTAGCACTTGCTCCTTTCCAGTCAATCTTTTCTTAGTCCCTTCGTCTTGGTGTCCTTCCTTTGCTCCCTCCACTCTTCAGGGAAAAACTTCCCACACTTCTCCCCGCCCTCCTGTGCCCCTTCCTTGCTTCCTTGATATCCAGCTCAGAGCCCATCTTCTCCAGAAGGAAGACATTTTTGGGGGAGACAGAGATTCTCTTCTTCCCTGGGCCTTCTAGCAGTGATTCCCACCCCCTTGTGTGGGGCCCTGCGGGGCTAGCAGCATATCCATCAACCCACTGGGGCCTCCCTGTGTGAAGGCCAGTTGGCTCCCTTTCCAGGAATTCCTTCCTCTCTGAGGCTCTACCCCTCCCTTCCAACAGACCCAGGGTAGAAAGGGCCCAGGGTCCCTGCCTTGACCTGTAGACCATTCATTGTCAAGGGTGCCATTTGATTTTTTTTTTTTTTTGTCTTGGGTCCAGGGCGCTTCGAAGTCTAAGGGAAAGCCCTCTTTGATGTTTTTCTGGCTAGAACTCTTGCAAATAACAATGCCAGTACCTCACGCCCCTCTCCCCACGTGCATGATACTAACCTTCTTTTCCTTTCTCCTCTGCACAGGGTTATCTGGCCCTCTGGAAGACTTAGGCATTTTCTGTACTCCCATCTCATTTTGTATAAATATGTCCTCTGAGGATAGCAGTTATTTCATTGGATTGGAGTTACCTGTTTGCAGAGAAGCCAAGACTGCATCGTTCTGTCTTTGAATTCCATGATCTACTGTGGAGCCTGATAGGTGGTGCTCAGAAATGTTGAATAAAGAAATGAATGGAAAATACATAAGTAGATAATAGATAATAGATAAGTAGAATGCATTGGCAAGACTGTGAATATACTTTTCTGGAAGTGAATGTGGGTCTCTAGGACTATGTGACAGTGTATTTGTAGTTCTTTTTAGTGGCCTGGGTTTGAGGACTGTGCTGAGCATTGTGCAGTACCTCTTTGAGGTGTACTTTTTGTGTGTCTGTGCTTTTAGGGAAGGAATAACTGTGTCATTATGGTTCTGGCTAAGTCTAATTACTGTTTTTGTAAAACTGGATAAATAAGCCTTATTCTTTCCAGAGCGCTGCTCCTGTGGTGCGCATGTGTAAGGGGGTGTGTGGATGTGAGTGTGTTGGGGGACATATTCCTGGAGAACAATCTGTTGACACTGATGGTGGGCTGAGTAATAAGCTTAAGCAATTGCCCTGACTTCAAGGAATTTACAGCATACTTGGGGGGGATTTAGACTCAGATGTAATTATTCTCAGAACATATAATAAAGTACCAAATTGCTCATCAAAGACAGTCAGATAATATATACTAAAAAGCTAATTGTGTAGTAAAAATAACAAGTGCTAAAGAAGTCAGTGGGGGAGAGAGAGAAGCCTGGGTTGGAACCACCAGAAAAGTCTTATGAAGACAGGGGTCTTCCTTCCTGTTTGTCCTCTGTCCATTGTAAAGCAGAGTAGAATAGTTTTAGGGCATCTCAGCATCCCCTCCACCAGTTGACAAGGATATTTCGACGCATTCTTGTTCCTGGTGAGGTCCCAGTTCCCTGATTGGCTTGATGCCAGTGGCAGTTAGAGGGGAAATCAGAGTCAGAGAATCCCTTCCTCCAGGTAGGTCCCCACGTCCCACTAAAGTGGAAGATTGCTTGGGTTCTGGTTCCTGTGGCCCTTGGCACCCAGTCAGAATTCTCAGTGTCCTCAATATTCTGATTTTCCTACGTCTAAACACACTTCAGCCCTGGGGCCCGATGATCTGGGAATTGGACCTGGGAAGAAGGGGTGGTGTGGCAGCTTCCAGGATGGCCCCAGGGAGCCAGCTCACGCCTGTGCTGTCTGCTCCACACTGATAGGGCTGCTCTTTATGACCAGTAGGCTATTTGGGACATGATGGTGTGTGACTGCCTAGGCTAAATCATAAAAGACATGGGTTTTGACTGGTTCTGTCTTGAAAAGAAGAGCTGCCACAGGAAGCTCTTGGGAAGAAGCCAGCCACCGTGTGGTGAGGTCACTCAGGCAGCCGTATGGAGAGATCCACGCGGTGAGAAACTGAAGCCTCCCACCAGCAGTCACGTAAGGGAGCCAGCTATTCTGGAAGTGGATCTTCCAGCCGCATCCAGACTTTAGTTGATTTATCCCAAATCTTGACTGTAACCTCATGGATTCCCTGAGCCAGAACCACACAGCTAAGCCTCTCTTGAATTCCAGAAACTGTGAGATAATAAATATTTATTCTTTTAAGCCCTCAAATTTTGGGGTAATTTGTGATGCAGCAATAGGTAACTGCTAATACAGATGGAAATATTCAGTGTGAAAGAAAGAAGGAAAATAATTTCCAATAAACTCGAGAAGAGAAATAAAATCAATAATTTAAAAAGAAAGAGTTATACTATAAGCAGTTGTGGTCTAAGTGTGTGTGTGTTTATGTGGAGTGTTGTGATAGGTCAGTGCAAATTTTCCATATTTGGAGAACCATGCTGTGTAGGGGAAGCAGCCAGAGTAGTTTGGGTATGGTTTTGTGTGTGTGTGGTGTTGGAAGTATAGGTTTATGTAGAATTTGTACAGTTAGAGATGATATACGAATTATTTAACAATGGTCATGGCATGAGAAACAAGCAATTATAATGAAGTCTCTACCCATCAGAGCTATTACCTGTAAGCAGATGGTAAAGCTACCTTGGTGTCGATTGGATGCGTGTTGGCCTTGAGTGCGCGGCTCTGAAATGGTCTGGGGTGTGGCCAGATTACCTTGGACATTTTAATATAGGTCTTTCCACAAGATGGCACTGACAGCTTTTCCTTGTTTCTCGTTGTCTTGTTGAAAAATTTGTGATTTGTATACTGTTACAGAAGATACCATAACTAAAATCTCACAATTTACTAGTTGATTTCTTGTACTTTTGACCATTCTGTAGCCTTTATGGCACTTAAACTTACATGTTTCTTTTAGACCACTCCAAGAAACACTGAAACTTTAAGTTGGGCTGTTGGGGGGGACGCTGCCTTACACCAGATGTCATCATTATGGGAACTGGAGATGGGGAAAGAGGTGAGGGGTGGGCTTTGGTTTTTGAAAAGCCATTCAGCAAAGGCTGGGGAGAGCAGAATCAAGAGGGAGCGCTTAGTTAGGTAAGCGCCACTTTTACGATGAAAACCATTTTGGCGGACTCTCTCACTTCTTCAGTTTATACTGCCTGAGCCTCAGCTGAGGCACAGCCTGGCTGGCACTTTGGTTTCAGCCTGATGACACCCTGAGCAGAGGACCCAGCTAACCTGTAACTGGACTTCTAACCTACAGAACTGTGGTGTTTCTTTAGCTGCTAAGTTTGTGGCAATTTGTTATGCAGCAATAGAAAACTAATACAGATGCCCTTATTTACTTACTTTATTTTCTCATCTTTAATATGCTGGTTGCAGTACTAGACCTTTGAGGTTTCTAAACTGCCATATTATTTCTTGTCTCTTTCCTCTTTAAGTCTTCTATCTCCAAAATTACAGCCCACGCAGGTTCATTTTCCAGTGCAGATGCAACAAATATGGCGAATCAATGGACCTCAGGAATTGTCATCATCTGACTTTCTTTGGGCACCTTCCTATACTCCTGGCTGTTCGCTCAATCTTTAGACCAGGGCTTCTCAAGGTGTGGTCCACAGTCAGCCTCATGTGAGAGCTCATGAGAAATGCAGAATCTCAGGCCCCACCTAGGTCCTGTGGGGTCCCCAGGTGGTTCGTAGGCACACGTATGACTGAGAAGCCCTGTTGTAAGACTTCTGTCTCGCAACTCTGTTTTCCCTTTGGTCACTGGTAGCACCCAGAATGTGGCCTGGTCACAGAGGTGGTGACTTGGAGACCTCCAGGTGTCTCCTCTCTGGGGCTGAGAATCTTTGGCTGAGCAGGGCTGTGGGATGAGGAGCTGATTAGCAGAGAAGAGTTCTCAAAGGGGCCTAACTGGCCGGGGGGGAAAGCCCGAGGGCAGTTAGAAACACCTAAAAGTCCCGGATTAGAACAATCGACTGGCTTCATCTACAGGTTAGGAAGATGTCCAAAAAAAAAAAAAAAAATAGGCTCAGTATACACACGCCTTTCCTGTTTTTGTTCCAAGGAAGGGCTTGGTTCCGACATTTCCTTTCTGGAGGAATGCTTGAAACATCACTTCCTATTTTCTCCACCTTTAAAGTACTTTCTAGGCAAGGTAGAAACCTCCCCAATCAGTGTCCTCCAATTTAAGTGCCTCCAGCCTTCCTGCAGTTTGGGGCAAAGGGGAAGGAGCCAGGGCCAACCTCTGATCACACCAGCTCCTCCTTCCCCCTCATTAGCAGACCTTCCTCCCACCCGACTCCCATCTTTCCAAACCTCCTTGGGATCTATCGCCCTGTGTATCTCTGGACTGGCCTCTAGTCCAGCCTCTACACATTTCCCCGCTGTGCAGCCACGGTGACTTTCACAGAACACAGATCCTGCTTTTCCAGTTCTTCAGCAACTCCTTATTGCCTTCAAGAGGAAACCCCAACATTTACAGATGGGCAAATCAGCCCTCCAGAATGAAGCCTCCTGTACTTCTCTTTAGCCTCATCTTACCTCATTCCTCTCCAGCAGTGTATGTCCCTGTCACCCTGAACAGCATATGGGTGACCAGAGAGGCAGGGCTCTCTCTCGTGCCTTTGTCCCATGCTGTGTCCTTTACATGTCCTGCAGCAACACCTCACCTCCCTCGAGATTCAGTTTGGGACCAAACCGCTTTCTCTAGGAAGCCTTCCCCGTTGCCTTACAATGCATGTTTTGTGTCCCTCCTCCAGGCTTCTGTAGCATCTCTATCAGAATAGTTATTGCATTACATATTTAAAACATTTTAAAGCTTTTATTGCTACATTATACAAATAATCTATGTTTATTGTAAAAGCATTAAAACACATATACATGCAGACAAAAATGATTACCTATTACCTATTTATATTATCTGGTGTTCAATTAGGATAAGACAAGCCACTGTATGCTTTCCAGGTAGGAGGGAAGCAGTATTGGAGGTTTACATACCTGCTGGGTGGGCTGAGTCATAAAGTCCCAGATGGTTTTAGCCTGTAGCACCTAAGTGAGACTCTCTCAAAGGCCTTGCCTGGAAGCTATTTCACTGTAAATCTCAAGAACTTCTGCAAAATTCCCACCAATTATTTTTGTCTGAAGCACTAATATGGGGAGTCTCAAGAAATTCACCTAGACGCTGTTTCAAGCCTCTCATCTGCCTATGCATTTGTCTGCCTCTCTTCTCCTTCCGAATCTCACATGAGTGCCTCTCATTGGCACTCAAGATATATGACAAAAGGAGTTTTGGAAATGCTGTTGCCAGCATATCCTTTGTGATTCAGAGACCTTAGAAACAAATGGCATTGATGTTAGGTTTACAAGAAACAAGTCACCTATAGATAATCCCATTTTGGTGTACTACCTTTCATGTGTATTTGTGTGTGTGTGTCCATATATAAGTGAATAATGCACATAGAACTCTCTGTCTTTAATGTGCTCTATCTGTATCTCTATATACATTTCTCCCTTCTGGCTTCTTGAAGGTTTAATGAGCTCGCTTCTCTGCTTTTTAGAGCAAGGATTCCCAGCACTGGTTTGATGACACCCTGGAGTGTCTTCATTTATCTCAGGGGGTGCCTTGAAATTCACAAAACAAGATTAATTTAAATTCATTTTCATTTTTAAAAAAGTAAACAGATATTATATAGTAATTACAGGTACAAGTGTGTGTGTTGAAATCAAACTAATAAATGCTCGCCTTAGAGAGAAATCAAGAGGATGGGGGTGGGGTTGAAGAGACTATAAAGGTAGTTCAATCTGAATCTTTTCTAAAACATCTCTCTCCCATCTGCAATTCCTTCCAGGTTGGTATTTCCACACATTAATCATGTTTCTCCAATTGGAAGTCAGGGCTGCTGGCAAAGAAAGCTCCAGTATGCAGGGCAATCTTCTGTGCCTACCACGGGCCTGGCATATAGTAGGCCCTCAGGAAACACATGTGATTGACTGTGTGTTAGGGTGAGTCATAGTAGTGGTGGCTGGGGAGCGTGTGTGGCACATGGGAATCCCAGTGCTCTGGGACGGGAGGCCATGAGATATTTGCAGAGATAGTGGCCTGGGTAGCAATCCCATTTGAATTCTAGGAGAATATAGATTCCCAGACAATCAAGGAGAAAAGGCTCCAGGCTGAGATGCTGTTGGCCTGAGGCGACTGGCCAGAGGCTGCTGTAATTGCCTTTCTATTAACAATTTGTGCAAATCATCAGAATGTTAGATAGGTTGACTAATATCAAAGCGCATGAGTGTTAGTGATTTACTGCTGAGGATACATGCCAAGGCCATAGATGTAGAAAGGAGCTATGAATTCTGAATGAGACTGGTATCTTTAAAGCAATAGGAGTGGTGGGTTCGAATCCTGACTCCGCCATTTGAAACTATATGACCCTGAACAAATTGCTTCACACCTCAGTGCCCTTCTTTATAAAGTGAAGATAATCATAACGTCTACCTCATAGAGTCGTGAGGATCAAGTGAGTTAATTCTGTAAAGCACTTTGAACAATGCGTGGCACAGTGAGGGAGCCATAAACGCTGGCTGCTGTCATCATCGTCATCACAGGAGGCTCCACATACTTATCAGGACTAATTGGTTGTAGGAGTTTCCAATAGAGAGTGCACTGGTGACCCCATCTGGTCCCCCCAAATTGGCTCAGGAACTCCTCCTGTTGTCCCCGAGATTGGGGTAGGAGCATCATTTGCTAGAACTGGAAATTCAGGCGGAGGGTTAATTGTATTACCAGCAAGCAAACAAACAAAACTAAAATCTCTACGTGCAAATGAGTTCTCCGTGAATCCCCTTGTTACACTTTGATAGGATATTCTGCTTCATGGGGAAAAAAATAGTGCAAACATACCTGGATTCTTAGAATCACAATTGGTAGCACGGGGAGAATGTGTCTTTTAGCACAGAGTTTTATGGCCTATCAATCCTTGAAAGCAAGATATCATTAATCAAGAGTCAATTTCAAAATGTGCTCATCATTACCCACTACTATTGATGAAAAACCCAACCTCTTCCGGAGAAAATGTGTGATAGGAAGAGAACCTTTGAGGCCATTAAAACACATTCCTGATTCTCTTTATTTTAGTGAAAAACTAAATATACCTGAATCCTCAGATGGGAAAGACAAATCAAGTCTAACGTTTAATCTTAGCGAAATTCAAATACTGGATTTGAAATGCTAGCAATTCTATTCAGTTCTTTTTCTCTTGTGCAAATACTGGGGCATCTATAGTGTGTGATTATTCAGATGTTCAAACAGTTATTTAGGATGAGAAAATTTGCAAATTCATATAGAATTTATTTCTAGAATAGCTATGACCATAACAGATACAAGATTGATGAGTTGAAGTAATTTATTTGAAATTTATGGTACCCTAAAGCCCTTTGGTCAGAAAAGATATTTGATTCACAAGAACGTGGAAAGATGGTGGGAAAAAATTGTTTTTAATGGTTAGCTTTGTTTTATAGTCTTTTAGATTTCCAAGACTACAATGGTTTCAGCCTTTTGGTCTTTGTGTCTCTAAAAACCTATGCCTTTCCAATTCAATTAAACAAACATATACCAAGTAAGCCCAGGTACACAAGATCCTGGGTTATATACTTGAACGTGGATACAGAGAAAAGCATGAAACCTACATTTTGGTGCTGTAGTAGATTGTTACAGCAATGATCCAAATGGACCACGCCTCCTAGTATCCACACTCTTTTTTTCTATTTTTATTATTTTTTTTAAATTTCAGAATATTATGGGGTTACAAACATTTTGGTTACATATAATGCCTTTGCCTGGCCCAAGCCAGAGCTGCAAGCGTGCCCTTCCCCCACACAGTGTGCTCCACACCCATTAGTTGTGAGTTTACCCATCCCCCCCATACCTGACTGGCTCCACACTCTTATCTACTCCTCTTCCATATTGGTACTGGGCTGAGCAGAGTGACTTGCTTTGGTTAATGTGACACACAAGCAGAGGTTTGATAAGTTCTTCTACACTGGGGCTTGTCATCTTGGAGCCCTGAGACCACCATGCTGTGAAGAAGCCCAGATTTCTGTACCATGTGGTAGGAGAAGCCAGTTGAGCCAGGCCGTCCAGCTGCATGCAGCTGTATGAGTGACCCCAGGCATGACCATCAGAAGAATGACCCAGCTGACTCACAGAATCACGGCAAATAATAAATTGTTGCTATGTTACTAGGTTTTGGGGTGGTTTGCTACACAGAAATGGAAAACTGATATAAAAATTGACACCCAAAAGTGTCGTGTTGCTGTGATAAAAACCTAAACTGTGTGGCTTTGGCTTTGGGACTGACTGGCTGGCAGAGACCGTAGGGGCAGCAAGTGGAGTGTTCGTGGAGCCTGCCGACCTGTGAGGAAACTGCCACAGGAGGCTGATAAAGGGCAAACCATAGTATATAGTAGTAGAATGACTGGCCACCCTGCCACCTCCAGAAACCTGGAAGATAGAAAATGTACTTAATTAACTTGTGGATTTGGCTTAAGAACACTTCCATTTAGAATGCTGAAGGGGTCAATTAGCTTTTTAAAAATTGTACGTAATACGTATAGGAAGACAGAGATGAACTAAAAAAAGAACTTCATTTGCAAGCAAAAAATTTTTTTTTCTTTTTTTATCCCCATCCCCAAACTCTGCAAGCAGAATTTAAAGCAAATAGGGAGGCTCTAGAATATGCTAGGTTGGGAAATAAAACTGTTTCGCGTTCCCAGTCTCTAAGACTGGCAACAGATTCTCTAAGAAACAGCTTCAGGGTACAAAGTGAATCAAGGGTGTGGCTACAAGACTTTGTTAAGACCACAGCAGGATTTAAAATAATGTCTATTAGATCTTCTCAGCTAGATAAAGGGCTTCCAATAATTTTAAAGGCATTTTTCCACAGCACCTTACATGTTGACCAAAGTACAGAGCTGTCTCAAAAATAATTGTAGGTATAGCTTTTGTCTAATGAAGTGGACCATAACTTGGAAAATAGAAAGCCCATTAAGTTTATAAGAGAATTGAACCAGTTTAGACTAAATGGTACACAGGAGATTCAAAAATATAAAGAAACAGGAAATAAGCTGAGAAAACTACTCAGATGCAAACACAGGCTATTTTTATTGAAAAGAAAGGCCCTTCTAGAGGGAAGAGCCAACCACTCCCAGAGAGTACAAAGAGGCTCTATGCAAGAACCATTCCTTGTACCGAGAGTATAAGGCCCTGCAACGTACTCAAGCCTGGATTTCAGAACTGCTGTGGACCAGTGATAGCTATGTGGCTGTCTGTTCCTCCTCCTTTAAATGGGAGTATCCATTGAGTGTACCATTCTCACAACTGTGTGATGGGCATGTATGGAGAAGATAGCTTGTGTTTTTAGTTTATAGGTCCCTGAATGATGAGAAGCCACACCAGAGTAGCTGTAGGAGGAACTGCACACAAACAGCCTGAGCCACATCTGGATCTGAGACAGATAAGAAGTTCCTGGACTTGTGCTTAGATGTTATGATTTGATGAGATCTTTGGTGGTTTTGGGAGAAGTGATGCATTTTGAAAATGGGAGAGATGTGAATCATTGGGGCCAGAAAGAAGACTGTGGTACATTGTCACAATAATGACCCCTGAATGAATTTATACTGTGTGATGTCCATGTCCCTGGGAATTCTTCTCCCACAGTGATTCTCAGCTTGGCCATAAGACTTGGTTTAGTCAATGGGACATCAGCACATGTGATCAAAGCCAAGGCTTTAAAAATGCTTGCACTTTGGGCTTGTCCTCTTGGAAGTTGCCCTGAGATCACCATGCTGTGAAGAGGCCATGAAAGACTATATGGAGAGAGAGGCTCTGTTGCCCCAAGCTCTTCCAGTTTAACCCTATCCACAAGTAACCCATCAGCTAAATGCAGCTTTGTGAGTGGGCCCATCAAGACCAATGGAAGAATGGCCCAAATGACCCACAGAATCATGAGATATAGTAAATTGTTGTTTTAAGGTACTAACTTTGGAGTGGTTTATTATGCAATGACAGACAAACTGATACAGGTGTCCATTGTCAAGAAGCCAGTTACATGTAGTAAATGGTAGAATAGGAGGGTATATACTTGGGTTCTCTGGATTTCTGAAAGTCATTGACACTCTCTTGACAACTCTATGTAAAAGATGAACTGATGGCAGAGTGAAGAGAATGTGTTATAGGGTCTCATAGCTACGTGTAAAGATGCTGAATCATGAATGAAGCCCTTGATGAATTTGTGGCAGAATGGAATGAGAATGGGCTATGAACAGGAATGGTACAAATTCTAGTTATACAAGTTAATTTGAGATAAGTTACCTAACATCTCAGAGCCTTAGTTTTTCTACCTGTGTTTTGCTACTTGTTTTTCTATCTATTTTACACTATCAGGATTAACTGAGATAACATGTTTAAAAACAGGCCGTGCAATGCCTGGCACATAGTAGGTCTTTCATGTTGATCTCTTCTACTTGAGTTTTCTTTGTTCACCATGTGACATTTCATTGAGATGTCCACTGAGATCTTCATCTTGAAGATCCGCAGAACAGCAGCCTCAGATCAGGAACATTGGGGAAATTTGAAAGCAGGTCTACCTGACTTCAAGGATTTTGTTCATTCGCTGCACTGTGGTGGTGGGAAGTAGGGTCTATGTTTGCAGGATCTGTAAACCAACTCCAGGGATAGGACAGAATGTCTGAACTGATTTGTCTTTGGAATTCTCTCACATGTTCTTTCATTGGTCTTTTTAACACGCTGTGCAATGTCTCAGTCTTTGGAATACTCTTCCTCTCTTACTTGTCAAAATACTTTGCCCTCAGTTCCGCTTCCTTAAGTGGAAGGAAGGTCCTGCTGGAGAACTTTCTTATCTCAGAAAGTACCATTAAAATATGAATTTTGTCCAGAAATAGAGTCAGTAACATGTCTCTGGTATAGCTCAAAACATAGAAAGGTATCCTTTCCTGAAGAAAGGATGACCTTACTTCTGGGTTCTGGGGGTGGCCAACCCAGGCAAGAACAATGTTTTGTCACTCAGATGGGATGATTTCAGAAGACCAAGCATAGGACCCAGCTGGGCACTGCACTCAGGAAATTCCTGGAACAAGGTGCCAGAGGAACTTCTGGCCAACTGGAAGGGTCCCATGGCTGCCAATGTAGTATCTACTTCAGTCCAGTACCCATTTGAACTGTGATAGCCTCTGGGGTAGTTTGTGATACCAAGAAATGATCACTATGATGCATTGGGGAAGGTATTAATTAACCTTGAAACATAAAATACTAGAAGAAGAAAAGTTGGAGATCTTCCAGGACAGAGACTAAGAAAATTCTCTGAGGTGACTATTTCTTACAGAAGGGAATTTGAGAAGGAAATTCATCCATTATGGAGGTCTTCAGAATGTACACGACACATGGGAGACAGATGAGGGGACACTTTATCAGCCTATTCCTTTCCATATTTTTTTCTAATCTGTTTAATACTTGCTCACTTTCAGGCTGGTCTTGAGATGTAAGTCTTCGGTTTCCTTCTGTTGGTTTTGTTTCTGAATTTTCATTTTTTAATAACTTTAATGAATGAGGCACTGTGTTAATATTTTATGTGTATCCTTTTATTTAATCCTCACAACTACCCTACATTGGAAATATTATTTCCCCCACTTAATAATGATTTTGACTTGGAGATTTGAAGGCAGGTCTACCTGACTTGAAGGATTTTGTTCATTCACTGCACCATGGTGGTGAGAAGTAGGGTAGCTTCAGGGCCTTTAACTTAAGAACAACTGCATCTATTTTTGAGATAACAAGTCACTTTGCTGGTTAAGTGCTCGTATTACTTTCTCATGTAGTACTGTTGATTACAAAGACTTCATACCACCAGAACTGTTCAAGTTCTGTTCTAATTGAGAGCTAATTTGTCCACTCTTAGTCATTTTATCTGGTCAAACTTCCATGCCTCCTCTTCCTCCTTCTTCTTTTTTAAATATTTAAGACTTTTATTAACAGGTGCTTACAGTTTGTTGGCATTTTTCAAGTTGTGAACTTTTATTACAAATTGAAAATGAAGTTCTTATAAATCTCAACTTGTCTAGGTATGAAGCAATTTAAAAATATTTAAAGGCATATTGAGAAAAAATAAGTTTTTTTAAAAAAAGTTGGTTACTATCATAAAAGATATCTTTAGATAAAAATATTAATAATAAAACCCGCACACTGCATAGATAATGCAGATTGTTCTATTATAGTCATCTGGTCAATAGGCAGAAAGCAAGCACTTAAGGTCTTCAGCTCTAATCTTTTGTTCATTTCTCATTGCTGGAATTTCCTATTCATCTCTTGTCGGATGACTAAACTGGATGACGGTAGAGATGGTAAGCCGGCATTCACTCAGCCCTGCCCTGCTCAGCCTCCGGAGCAGACGAATTCTCAGCTAGTGGATCAGCTGCTTTTTATCTCTTTGCCCTCTCCTGGTTTAGGGTTTTCTGGGCACCTGCATTGGTAATTGTGGTGGTACCATGGTTGATGTGGCTGCCAACCTTGGGTCTCTTCTCGTTGATTCTCTTTATCTTCATTGCTGTCCCCTCTAGGCTGTCTTTGGCCAGGACGGCCCCTGCGGAATTGTGGTCTGTAACCCCATGCATATTCTGTCTTACTAGTCTACCTTGTTCTCCTGCACCCTGGTGGTCAGCTCCTTCCATCACTTCTTCTTGCACAGGAGGGTTGGAATACTGTGGTCCCTCCTAGGGTCTCTGCATGTAGGAAGATGGAAACCTTCGCCTGGCCTGTGGCAGGGCCAGAGTTGTTGGGCCTGGCTTTGGGGAGCGCTCTCTGATCCCTCCTTCTTTTCCTCACTCTCACTCTTCTGGTAATTCTGTTGGTTATTTCGTAGAGGACCCCTGCAACGTGGATAGCATCCATACTGGTTATGGTCAGCTGCATATTTACTGCCTTGAACTGGAACTCCACCAGGGCCTGTAACATTTGCTGCCTCCACACCCTTTTCTCCAACAATGTCAAACTCCACAGTCTCTCCATCTCCTAGAAGGCACTTCCTAGGGTTATTCTTTTTGGCAGCCTGGTGTACAAATATATCTTCCTTGGTGTCATTCCTATTGATGAAACGATATGGGTTTCTTACACTGAACCATTTCACTGTTCCTCAAACCTTCCTTGCAGTAACCTTCCTTGCAATCTTAGAGTTATTCCTGGAAGATTTGTCCTCCAACACATCATAAATAGTTTAACGGGGTTAGTAATGGAAACTATTAGGAAAAATTCCAGAACCAGAAATTTATGAAAAACATTTAAGTGATTAGTCCTCCAAAATGGCTCTATGTCTTCCTGTCTGTTATGGCAGGGACCAACGATGTGAGGCTGTCTGGGCCACTAATCCCTGCACCGCTGCCCGTGGTGCCCAGCTTGGTGTGTCCTCACTGAGGGCTGGGAGGCGGCAGGGTGGCTGAGTCTTGGCTGCACTGCCCCTGGGTGAGGTGCCTGTGTTGGTGGCAGGCTGTGGACCCTCCAGGGTGTGATGGTAACTAAGCGGCAGTAGTGGGACTGCTCTGAGCTCTCTGGGGTCTGCTCTGGGCTACCGATTGAATTCCCTTTTCTTTTCAAAGGACGATATTACTCCATCAAATCATAGAGCCATTTTGGTGGACTAATAATCATTTAAATGTTTTTCATAAATTTCTGGTTCTGGATTTTTTCTTAATAGTTTCCATTACTAACCCTGTTAAACTATTTAGGATGTATTGGAGGACAAATCTTTCAGGAATAACTCTAAGATTGCTTATACATTTAATTGATCTTTCTTTGGTCTTTGTGCATTAAAAACTAATAATGAACTGGTGTATCATTGGGGCTTGTCAAGAAACAGATAATCCACGTAAACTGAATAACTAAAGAGAGTTTAATAAAAAGAACTATGTACAAAGGTATAGGCAGGATTGAGGAAAACCTACAAGAGGTGGTGTAATACCTTGGTCTAATGGTAGCAGGGAGCCACTGCAACTCATGGGCCAGAAAGACCAAAGGAAGTGAGGGGTTACTGGAGTTTGGAGAGTACAGCTATGTGAGGAGGCTGCCTGATATGAGCTATTGCCTTTGGTTAAGGAAGGCAGCCAACCCCTGGTGGCCCAGCAGGGAGGGAGCTGGGGGATAAATACTCTAACCTCCTATTTTCCCATCCTCTATCTCCTGCTGGTGCCTCCCATTGTCTGAACCCTTTAGAAGGGAGAGGGCAAGGGAGCCTGTTGTTGCAGCCTGTACAAGTCAGTCTCCCGAGGCACAGAACAGGATGAAGGGTGGAGAGGGGATGTGGAGGGCGAAACAGAAGACATTTAGCACAGCTGGGATGTAAGATCTGCTAAGTGATGCTTATGTACAAGCTGAGCTTTAGACCTCAACAAGTGTGCCTGTGAATAGTTTCCTAACAGATCAGAAAATAATTCCAGTCTTTAAAAAATGAAACCGTGTTCTGCCTCTGCTTCTTTCAACTCTTTTTAATTGGTATCTTAATGATTTGAAACAATTTGTGCATGATCTAGCTGCATGTACCCTTATTATAAAAAGTATAAAAATAACTATTCTCTATGTTGGTGATATAATTTTATTGTCACTAACCAGAAATGGCTTCTTTATCTTACTGGAAAATGGAGTGGCTCGAATTCAACTTTTCTAAATCCAAAATGATCATTTTTGGCAAATGGAATTTGCAATTTAATTGGCTTATATCTAATGATTATATATAGCTGGCCAACTCTTTCAGCTATGTAGGGGTACATTCTGCAACCGTTTTTCTCTGGTGGTTTCACTAGAAAATGATGCAACGTAAAAGTAGATATTCGTTGTGTGCATTATTGACAGTTGTTTATTTCTGGGGCCTGGGATATTAGAGAAATCTATTTCAAATTTTTTTCAGGTACAATGCATAGCATCCATGCCTGCTTGGTAAATGCTGGTTGAATGAAAATGATGAGGGAATGAACTCTTGTAGCTTTGATTTTATCAATGTCTTTCTTTCTCCCAACTGTTTTGAGGAAGCAGTTTGTAGGAGACTGGAGGAAAACCCTTGTGTTACTGGTAGGTTCTCAACTGAAAACCCCCACGTGGAGGCAGGGTGGCAGGAGCCTTCATTTTCTTGAAAGGAAGTGAAACTACCTCCTGCTTGGTTGATTTTTAAAACAGAGATTTCCTTTATTAGCAACCCAGATTTCATGCAGTTCATATTGTTATCAAATGTTAAAATTTGGACATGTCTGCTGCCCAGTGCCTATCAAAAGTTTAATTAGAAGGGCTAATAATTCTAACAGACAACTGAAGGATGTAAGTTCTTTTATTATCCTAGATCAGCATTGGCCAATAACTTTCTGCAATGATGGAAATGTTCTGTCACTGTGTGTCCACCATGGTAGTCACTAGCCACATGTGGCTATCAAGCATTTGAAATGGGGCTATTAAAACAGAAGAATAGTATTTAAAAATGTTTATTTAATTTTAATTAATTTAAGTTTAAATAGCCATTTATGCCAGTGGCTACCATATTAGACAGCATAATTCTAGAACTCTAAGTTTTATCCCTGGATCAAGCCAAAGTATTCTTTCTTTGGTTCTTTCCAAGGAATAGAATTTATTGAATTGCAAATCTCTATTTTGTCCTTAATTGTGGTTTTAAAATATATTCTCACATTCTTGGACACTTCTCAATCCAAAGATGGAGACTAATGACCCTTCCCTTGAATATAGGTTGGCCTTAGTGACTTGTTTCTAGGAAATAGAATGTGTCCAAAGTCATCCTATGTGATTTTTGAGGTTAGCTCATAAAAGGTAATAAAGCCTGTCTTCCTCTCTCCCTCTCAGCGTGATCTTCTGTGTAAGAATTCTGGCTGCTCTAACATTACCACGCTGGAGAGTCATATGGAGACACCATCTAGATATACCTGAAGAGGGCCAGCCTTTCTGGCCTCCAGCTGTTTGAATCTTCCTAGCTTAGGCCTCAGATTATTTCCGATCCAGCCACTGTCAGCCTGTAGCTCTGTGAGAGACCCTAAGTGCAAACTGCTTAGCTGAGCCCCATCTATCCACGGTGAGATAATAGTATATGATTGTTGTCACTTTAAGCCAGTATTTTGGAGTTGTGCAGCAATAGATATCAGGAACACACTTACATAAAAGGATGATGCAGGAAACAGTTCTATGAAACTCCCTGGGGTGGTCATTTTTGGGTTGTTTTGAGGACAAAGTCTACTACATTAATTTCTCTTGGATCTTAACATCAGGAAGAGTTGTACTTTCTTGAGCAACCAATATACTTTACTTTAATACCTTTTTGCTTTGGTTGCTAGGAAGCTTAAAGCCGAATTTGTGCCCCATTTTTATAAGTAAATAAGACCGTCAAGAATTTATTTCTCTGTGTTTACTTTTCTTACTATTTCTTTTACCTTTTTTTTTTTATTTTTAAAGAGCCCAATGTAGTGTATATATTGTCAAGCCACTTCCAAAAATGAATGCAAGTAATATTGGGGTTTTGTGAACCAGTGGGAGCTGTAAGGTCATCCACAATGATAATCTTACAATGCAAGAGGCTGGATGATCTCTGGCATTTTATAGCAATGATGGCTGGGAGAGCCCTGGCATTTTATAACTCTCCAGTGGCCTTATTTTATAGGAAAAAAATAAGACTCTGAGAACTGAAGTGACTGCTGAGGTATATAGAGCTAGTGAGTAGCAAACCTCAGCCAAGGTGAAGTTGTGCTTTACCATTCATTCACCCATATGGCACCCGTTGGTCAGATATTGATTCTTTACTAAGTGCCAGCTTGGGCCTGGTTGCTTGGGGATGGGATAATCGTACAAAGATAAGTAAGACCCAGTGGAGGAATTTAATCTCAGGATTATGCCTGGTGGGGTATATAGTAAACATGTTTAAGTATAAAGCAATATATATCATAAAGAGGTACAGAAGGAGCCTTGTGAGTGTTCAGAGGAATGAGAGATCACTTCCAACTGGGGGATCATGAAGGCTTCAGGAAAAAGTGATACTGAGTTAGGCCTGGAAGGATGGAGATGCTTTACAGGTTCGGACACTGGGAGAGAAGATGGAGGGGAGGAAGAGAAGATTAGCATCTGTGAGTTTAACACTGGGAATTTTAGGCACTGTGGCATTTGGTGGGGAAGATATTTTGGGCAGTGGGGATTTTGACATGTCTCAAATTACACCACGCTAGTAGTTGCTTACTCTTCTGTTTATGGGACCAGTGCTGTCTGAGGGTATGTGACCTGCAAATGTGGTTGGGACAGACTCAGAGAGAAAGAGACAAATGCTAATTAGAGCTTCCACTTTAGCTGACTGCTCAGAAAACCCAACACCTGGGACTATGTTCTAAAGTAACTGCTTAAAACCTTTTATCAACAAATAGCTTTTAGACTTTGTATTGGAGGAGAGAATTCTGGAAGAGGTTCTGCGACGCTACACAGCACTGTAAATAGGGGGCATTTCAGGACACTTCAGAGGGAGCCAGCAGTCTGCCCAGCTTCTTAGACCACCTTGCATTTCTTACAGCTTCTTTGTGACCACAGGAGCCTGGCGTTCCGTGGAACAGCGAGCCCAGCAAAGCCCGAGTGAGGCTCTGTAGGGACAGATCTGCAGCTCCTTCCAGCAACTGATAGATTTGTTACAATTGGTTATAGGTCACTCTCCTGAAATTTTGCAATTACCTCGTGAAATAGGAAAACTTCAGATCACATGGTTAGGATATTGCTAATGGGGTGAAAACTTTTCCAGGCCATTTAAACAGGTTCCTGCCGGTTGCCTTTAAGTGAAAGTTTAAACAAACCTCCTTTCTCAGCCAGGAAAACCAAAATCAATACCTGATTACAGTAAAATTCAGTGCCATTCTGACTGATTCTTCTGGGCACACAGACCCACAGAAGGCAGAAGAGCCCAGGTGAATAACCCGTAAGTGTCCTGACTCAGAGTCAGACTTCTTAGGCTGCTTTCCATAGAGTGTTTCCAACAGTGTGAGTCACCAGTAATCATGGTTGCTATGTTAATGTTGCATAATTCTGTAAAGCTTATAAATCATTTTCTGCTACATGTCTAATCTTCATTAAAAACTCAGTGAGGTGAATATTACTCTTCTGCTTTTACAGAGGAGAAATCTGAGGCACAGATAACCTCAGCAAATTATCCTAGACCTCAGGGTGAATGTGTGTCAGTGGTGGGTTTACACCTGGTCTGAGGAGTCTAAGACCATCTGGGCTCTTGAACAAGACCCAAAGATGAGAGGCAGGACCGGGAACTGCAGGTGGAGGGGCAAATGCAGAGATACACTGGGCAGACGTCTGGTCATCTAGGGGTCTGCTGTCCCCAGACAGGGGCAACCTTTACCAGTACTCTCTCTGTCTCGGAAGGTAATCAGTGGCAGAGCCCCTCAGATCTGGAACTGACCAAACTTATGTGTTCAGATCCTTAATTTTTCAGACGAGGAAGCTGAGGTCCAGGAAAGATGGATGTCTTGCAAAGACTCACACAGCTACCTGTTGATAAAGCCAGCGTTGGTGCCTAGTTTTCTACTCTTATACCAGAATTTCTGCCACTATACCTAGATGCTCTTCCTGTTTCGTTTTCTCTTCTTTTGACTAAGTAGACATGTGTTTACAATGGAAGACGATTGGACATTTCTTATGTAAGTGAACTAAAATTAACAACTGCTACTATTCATCAAATGCCTACCATGTGCCTCCCGGTGTGCTAGCCATGATTTTCAACGTCCGCAGGAACTCTGCAAAGTCTGTGTTGTTATCACTGTCGGGAGACCAGAATCAGGGACTTGCCAAAACAATTCTGAGTCCATGCTCCTTCCACTGTGTGGTGTGGCCTCTGCAATAATTTATCTCTTGTCCTAGAAAACAGTACTGTCTGAATTTTTTATATGGTCAAATATCATTTTTTAGAAATCGTTAAAATTCAAATTGTGTTTATTCCTAGAATTATATCTGATTAAAAAGGGAGATAACGGAGATGAGTCAGTTATCGCCTTTAAACAGAGTCTTTAGAAGTCTTGATTAATAAGTATTTTTTAATGTGAAGGAAAACCAACAATTTTTTTGCACTATAGTTCAAGTCATATGCTTAAGCAACTTTTCTTTAGAAAAGAGACAGTTGTTTTTTTTTTTTAACCCCCATTCCTCTAGAGTGCTGGGCAGAGTTCTAGAGGCACTTTTGTATTAATTACTTTTCCCTTCAAATCCAAATGCCTTTAGGAGAGCTAAGCATCATTTACACTCAGAGTTACTTTGATATACTTGCTTTCCTCTTAGCATCTGTGGTATGCCTTCCAAATTTTTTAAAAAAAGAGAAGCATTTTTTTTCACTTAAAACTTTGAGCAATGGGACGGTCCGAGTGCTATGCCTCCCAGGAAGGATTTGGGCCATAGATGGGCAGCATAGACTTGCTTGGTCTTGAGAACCAGCAGGGAAGGTGTGTCAGGAGGTGGGAAAATGGTACTGACCGGGAGGTGGGAACGTTGCAAAGCAAAAGTTTTTGATCTCCATCTTCTCCCAACCCTTTGTGGCTGCTCCTGGCTGGTGTGCCCTGAAACCCTGATGTGGCATGGTGGCTAATGACTGGCTTGAAGTTCTGACCTTGTCCAGCACTGCATAGAGGTGTCCTGACGAATCCTTCAGTGTGACTTCAAACACTACACCTCTGTCACTTGACTCCATCTCCTGTCACTTGGGTCCTTTGCTTCCACCTGTGCAGCCTGGGTCACATTCTCTTCCCACAGAAATGGAGTCAGAAGCTTCCTCCCTGAAACAGCAGGTACTTTAGCTTCAAGTTCGTCATGACGGTGCCTCTTAACTGGCTGTCTTGACTTTGACTTGGTTTCCGACCCTTCGACTTGTATTTCTCTTGGATGCCTGTGGACTTCCTGGTTGCCCACTGCTGGCTTGGTTTTTACCCAACAAACTTCATCTTGACTCCTGATATGCATCTGATTCCTGACTGCTCATTGGCTTTGAGTCCTGTGGACTTTATCCACTCTCAGACCTTACCTGAAATTCTTAGACTTGTTTCATCTTTCTACCTGGCTTCCCACCTTGGCCCTGGGATGCCTCATCAGCACCGGTCCTGATCCAACAGGGAGAGTCAATCTCACTGAACAGCAGCTAAATGAGAGGACTGGTGGAGGAGTTGACAATCTCACACCTTCATCTAGCATTGGCACAATTCTCATGGTCTTTCTGACCACGGAGTTGATTTTATATGTAATAGGAGTTCAAAGAAGGCTCAAACAGAAGAAATATTTTGTAATCAAGGGACAATAATTGTTATGCTTTCCAGTTGTTGAGTTAGCTATGCCTCTATAAATGGTAACATAGTGTTTCAAATTTATATCGAGTTCCTGTGGTGTCCTGAAATTGGGGTCAGTCCACTTCTACAAAGAAGACCAGACCAGACATATTCCTGTGACTTAGGATATTTGATACAGGGTTCATGGGTGATAATTTCTACTGTTTCTTCTTCATTTTAAAAGTGAACAAAGGTTAGTTTCCCCACAGAGCCTAATTTTTTTGTAGTAACTTTACCTGTGTGAAACCTTAAATTATCTCAATAGGATATTATTAAAGGAACGAGAATTTCCACATCCAAGAAAACCAACCCAAATGAAGACCCTCCGTTGAGAAAACCAAACTCAATATCTGATCCTAGCATAGCTCTGGCACTTTGTTGTGCAGGTATGTTGAGAGTATACAACTACGGGTAGCTTCTTTGTTATACAAGCTCAAGATTAATTTCTTGGCTGGGCGTGGTGGCTTGTAGTCCTAGCACTCTGAGAGGCTGAGGCAGGAGGATTGCTTGAGCTCAAGAAATTGAGAACAGCCTGAGCAAGATCGAGACCCTGTCTCTACTTAAAATAGAAAAATTAGCCAGGCATGATGGTGCGAGCATGTAGTCCCAGCTACCGTGGAGGACAAAGCAGGAGGATTGCTTGAGTCCAGGAGTTTGAGGCTGCAGTGAGCTACGATGATGTCACTGAACTCTAGCCAGGGTGACAGAGTGAGACTCTGTCTTAAGAAAAAAAAAAAAAAAAGGAACTGAACTTCCCTCCTTACTCCTCCGCCTTCATATTAAAAAAATAAGAAAATTTGAAACAAAATAATAAGAACAAAAGATTAATTTCTTGTAATTTTCCAAGAATGTATCGATGCATCTGCAAAATAAGATGGGGGTGCGTTGCCAAACATCAGGTCTTTCAGATCACAGTTAAGAATTCACACTGAGCTTATTTCTAGAATTTTAACTGATTATGACAGATAAGTCGATGAGTCAATGTCATTTCTTAGAAACTCATGATGATTTTAAGGGCATGTTGTCAACCACTTTTCTAACCCAAATTGAGCAATTTCAGGTGTGACTTGTAGTTGATTTCCACAATGTCACACTTTAGGCTGCACTTGTGGCTGCTTTGTAAGCTGCAGGGTTTGGTGGGGCTGGGGCTGTTGACCTCAGGAAGGATTTTGGACAGTGCTTGGCAGTCATGTGATGCACCAGCTAGTCCTTCCCGTTATTAACTTGGCACTGACTGGACAAACAACAGGGCATCCTTCCCGGTTTATGTTGAAATTCTCTGTTGTCCTTTGAAATCCTAAGTAACAATTTCCTTCCATTGTGCAACTCAAGACGTCTGATACAGCAATGTGTTTGGCATTCTGTTTCTGGAAATCTCTCTTGCAGAGGCCACCTATAGGAGTTCTGGAGTTGCTTGAGGGACAGTTTGTGTTGGATGATGCCATAGAGGCCACCAGCTAAGTCTGTGTGGCAATAAAACACATCCTGTAGAAGCAGAGGCAGAGATAAGCAGGAGCATATCTAAGAGGGATGCGGCAACAACTCAAAGGATGCATCACTCAGACAACCAAGGTCGTGGAGAGCAGAACAGAACACCAAGAGAACCATTCCTGATAAACCAATGTGGTAATTGGAAGTGTTTGTGGTGATGTGAAGGAGGACTCCAGAGGCCTCCAGGGTGAGATAAGGTGAGCAATCAACATGTCAAGGTAATTTGTTAGCAGTTCTGGCTTTGGGTCGAGGTGTATAAACCTGCCTGCTGTGATGTATGAAGCCTGCTAAGCCGAGGAAACTTGGCTGTAGAAGGACAACAGCAAAGTAGTGCCTGCTTGGAACTGACAAGAGGAGCCACCTGTACCTGTAAATGTGACATCTGCTGCGTGAAGGCACACCCTGACTATAAACCATTTATGCAGATGGAGGGGTGGGCATGGGACAGCAGGAGAGTCCCCAGTCTTCTCTGATCTTGCTGAGCAGTTCTTAGGAACTGATGCTCTCAAAAAGCTGCAAAATGGGTATAAAGGCATTAATGAAGGTTCATCTCTAGAGGCCAAACAGATGCTAAGTAGCCCTCGAATCCACACCAGGTGTGCACAGCCCTCACCGTCGCACTGAGATCACACTGGCTGTGCACCCTTTTCACTATCGCATTGACCCTGCAGTGACTGTGCTCAATGCTGTGTGACTCCACTGAGCCCAGACTGACTGTGCACAGCCCTCATCTTCCCCCTAAGACCACACAGATTATATAATTCACACCACACTGTTCATGTCACCCCTGGCTCTGTTTGCATCTCACTGTCCTGACAAGCTTGCACCAACAGCACACACCCTTGGCCATCTTAGTGATTTCACATCCACTCTGCACTGAGCTTAGCTGAGGTCACACAGCCCAGTCCACTGACTTCACACAGATGACATAGTGCTGTGACAGCACCTCCTCTTTGCCCACTCAATGTCTATTTTTCCTAGAAATATACCCTGGTTTTACTCAAGGTGGTGATATGTGAAGCTAAGAGAATACATTTTCTAGTCTCTGTTGCAGTTACATTTGATTATATGATTAAATTCTGGCCAAGGAATTTTAAACAGCAACTGTTGGGTGGGACTTCTGAGGAGTTTCCTTAAAAGGGAACAGAATTCTGGGGTTTAATCTTTTGCCCTTAGTCTTTCCATTTTTTCCCTCTAGTTTTGCAAACAGATAGGATGGCCAGGCCTTATCAGTCATCTTGTGACTTTGAGAATAGAAGCCATCTAAAAAGAATGGTTGGTTCATAAGTTAGAGGGGAACTGGGTCTCTGGTGACTTTGTAGAACTACAATATCACCCCCCAGGCCTCCTATCTTGATTTCTTTTATGTGAGAAAATGAGCCCTTAGTTTTTCTTAAGCCACTGCATATGGGTCTCTCTTACTACGGGTGACTGCAATTCTTACTGACACCACCCCTCGCCAGTGAGGGGTGAGCGCATCTGCCCATCCATCTGTGCATCACCCCCCCACAGGTGTGTGCTCTGAGTATTATCATTTGACCATGATGGTGCGTAAGTGGAACAACTGTGTTTTGTTTTCAATGCCAAGATGAGCCTCTGCACTTTCCTTTTGACTTATTCAGTTGTATAAAATAGAATGGATCAGACTCTCCAAGGTACATAAATATTAACAGTATTCTATAAATGTTAATGGGGAGAGGCTAAACCAGTACAACACAAGTTGTACACAGGAAGCAATAGCCAGATGGTGCAGAGAGATGCTGGGATCAGTGGTCCTGCCTTTTCTGGGTCAGCACCAGATCATGTCATAGCGATCACTTCTGCATCCTGAAGGTTGGGGTGGGGTCTCCAGTGGCAAACTTTGCTATTCCCTGGTGTAAATCTGAGTCTCACCCACTACACTTACCAAAGGACAGTATTTGAAAAAAATTCACACATTAATATATTTTCATTGCCTTGCACCTTTCCGTCTGAAAACCCAAAAGAAACAAAACTCAAGATAGGAGAGATTGCAACTGGGAATCAGGAAGCATGAAGAAGGTCTCTCACAGTGCCGCCCAGTACAGGGGTGCGGTGTGAAGGGTGCCCCTGTGACGAGGCCCTGGCTGATCCCACCTCCCTCTCGTCTTCCTTCCCAGCTGCTGTTGGAGTCTTTGGGACATGGCTATAGTGAAACTCTAACTCTGGTCCAGTTCTTCCTAATCCTTTTGGGAAAAGCCCCTTCCCCAGGCTTTAGCATGATGGAAAAGGGGAAGGGGTCCTCCGGGAGGACAAGTGTTAAAGTGAGCGGCCCCCCCAGCAAGGTCTCTTCAGGCTGCAAAAAACAAGCTCAAAAAGAGTGTGATTGAAATCTCTAGACAGGAAGTGGTTACCTAGACATAAAAATCACCTTCTTCTGTTCTATCACAACCAGGAGGCATGACTTAAAATCTTTAAGCAGTAGACTTCGTATAAACATAAAATGACATTATTTGAAACATGGAGCTCTTAGGTGCCCGGACTTTGTACTTTGAGGCCTCTGTCCTTTTGAACTACTTGAGGTACCGGAAGAACCAACTCTTGACGACCAGCTGTGACTGGCAGGTGGGGGCCTGTGACTCTTTGGCAGTCTCAAGGTTGTCCCTCAGATTTGGGGCTTAGGAGGAGTCACACATGTGGGTTGCAGTTACCCCTCATTTTGCTCCTTCAGATTCCACTTGGATTGGCATTCACACAGCTACCATTTCTCTAATACATAACTCATGTTAATTTTTCAGTGATGGATTTTGTAGCTCCTTAACCTTTGCAGTTCTACATTCTGCCCTGCCTGTTGCAGCCTTCGGATATGATTTTCACCATTTTTATGTTACTGCTACATTCTATAATAAAGAAACTAGTGCTTCAAGTCTTTTTATTTTCCAGTCTGTCCTGTGTGGTCACATGTTGGTAGGAACAAGTCACCTGGCCCATAGGAGGCTTTGGTTTCATCTGTAAGATGAAGGTGAACTCCGGCCTGGGACAAGTGGCTCGCTTACGTCATCAGCTGATGAGTGGTTGAGTCCAGGCCCACGCCCAGGTCTCCTGGTCCCCTTCCTACATCTTTCCCTAAGACTCCAATAACTCACAGCTCGTTGTGAAAATCAGATTAGATAATATTCTGAAAGGCATTTTATGCTCTGCAAAGTGACATGAAGATCTTTGCCATTATTGCTAGGGATTTACGCTTCCTAACAATCCTAGTGACAGAGCGAGGCCTCTGCTCTTAGAGGAAATTACTTTCCTTCACTGTTTTCTTTCTCAGGCAAACCTCAGGGGAATGGCTTTTAGGCTTTTTAAGAGTCAACTAACACTTACGAGGTTTTAAGCTACAGTTGAAGAAGCTTCTGTAGGCCTTTCCCAGTGTCTGAGCCTTCTCCACTCGCACTGTGAGTTGGAGTTTGTTCTCCCCTGCCAGGAGGGACTGTGATAATAATGTCATCCCTTTAGGTAGGTATTTATTTCTCTCTCTGTCTCCCTCGTTTTCTCTTTTCCTCCCTGACAGGAGACATGAGATTCCGTGCTCCTATGTTATATTTTCCTGGCTCAGGGCCACGCTTGGATGATGTTGATTTCCGATGAATGAAAGCCCCCAAGTGAGAACGATCCTGAAGGAAGAATGTCTCTTTGAAGAGACAAAGATGATCTTAATAGTGCAGGGACAGGACTCCTTCACTGGGGACTTTATGGAGAACCAGTTTCTGGCAGGAGATAATGGAGATACAAGTGGGAGAGGCACAGCATCGCCACAGAGGGCATTAACACGTCCCATGCGGTGGGGCCTTGGGTCCTGATGTCCTGGACTGCTGAAGTCAGGGTCCCTGCGCAGATGCTCCAGCCACTTGTCTCAGGCCCTGGTGCCATACCACGGCTGTCCACACGAGGGCGCTGGCCCATCCCACCTTCTTTCTACCTGACCCAAGGACATTTGAGAGGATCTAAGTGAGTTCTTGGGACCAATAAGCTTCTTTAAGAGGGTTGGTCCCCAGAAATAATAACACTGTAGGATTTTTAAATCCGAAGTCCTAAAAATCCTTACTGTTCAAAGTTCTTATTTTATAGGTGAGGACAACTGAGGCCCAGAGAGGTTAAGATGACGTTATTATCGTGGTCCCTCCTGGCAGAGGAGAACAGACTCTGGCAGTGAGAGTGGAGAAGGCTCAGACACTGGGAAAGGCCGACAGAAGCTTCTTTAACTGTAGCTTAAAACCTTACACTTTTGTGGCAAAATAGTAGCTATGTTAAGATAATACAAATTTCTAATTAAATGCTTTTTTCCCCTACTGAATCTTTTTGTAATCAGGAGAAAGGCTTTTAGAGAATAACTATAGGAGGGTTAGGGCAGATTCAAAAATTACCTGATTTGTTACCTGGCAGTAGTGCCCATTTTAAAAGAAAATGGCTTTGAGGTAGTTTTAAAAAACCATCAGGTTCACAAAGATGCTCATATAAATCGCAATGTCACTGTCTACAATTCCCAGTGCTCTGCATTTCTCTTCCTGTTTATGATCCCACCTTCTTAATAAGTTACAGAGCACAAGGGGACACCCATAGGAGCCTCCATTGCACGGCCACCTTTCTTCTTCTTCTTTGTTCACAGGCCTGGGTTCTTATGAGAGCTCAGAAAAGAGGAGAATAGAAAAGGCACGTTTGCCTCATCTTGTTCTCTACTGACTGATTTCCTTTGCGGCTGGGGAATATGGGCCTGGGCTTATTTCCAAGGCTCTGTGTAACCAAGAAATGAAAATGGAAAACTTAGCAGGTGTTCAACAGTTTTCTTCTTTTATTTATAAATATAACCTATTTAAAAGGAGAATTTAAATACATTCAATTAGAGCGTGAAATTATAAAATTAATGCACATTTTTACCTAGTGATGTGTTGGATATGACCCAGACTGGCTCACAGGAATGGATTGTTATTCAGGAATTATTAAGAGCCTGTTGAATCATTGGTACCTTGTAATCAGACATGGTGGCATGGACTATTTACACCATGGAAATGAGCAAATGCTACGAATCAGGGCACCTTCCCCCCCTTTGTTGGCAAAGAGCCAGTTTGCCTACACAACAGTATCTTCAGCACCTGAGAATCTCCACTATCCAGAGGTAATAATTGTTAATTTTCTTATGTAAACATCGAAAAAACAATTATTCATATGCTAGCATATATGCACATATTACCATAATTAGTTTATAGAAAGAGAATCCTATTTTAGAAAGTTTCTCAAGGTCTTTCCATATCAACACATATAGCTATAATTCACTATTTAAATTATTATGTAGTAAGCTATTACGTATATGGTAACACCAGAGTTTATTTAACCAATTTCTTAACGATGAAACCAAAGCCTTATTTGGGTTTCTACAAAAGTAGACCATGAGACATGGCCCTGGGTGAAGCACAAGTGAGGCATCGAGCAAAGTGAGACAGGGAAATTTGCCTGTTTAAATCAGCACCCAAAAAAGATCCTCACATTTGATTGGTTTATATGTCTCCTAAATCATTTTTAATTTGCTTCCCATTTGTCACTTTTTCCCCCCTTGCAATTTATTGAAGAAACTGGGTCATTTTGCTGATTGGATCCCCATGACATCATTAAACATGCTCCTTGTATGCTATATTTCCAGTAAGTTATTGTTGGATATAAAGGTAGAAATTTGTCCCAGTTTAGTCATGGTAATAAAATAGTGATAGATATTGATTGTTAATTTTTATTAATTTTTATTTTCACTATTTTTTATAATAGACTTTACATTTTAGAACAGTTTTAGATTTACAGGCAGAAAAATTGGGAAGCTGGTACAGAGAGGTCCCATATACTTGCTCTGCCCTTCCTTCTGACAATTTCCCCCACTGGGAACACTTTACTTTAGCATGGTACATTTGTTACAGTTGGTGAACCGATATTGATACATTATTATAAGTCTATAGTTTATCCATATTTCCTTAGCATTTGCAGTTGTCCTTTTTCTGATCCAGGATGGCATTCAGGGTGCCACGTTACATTCAGATATCAAGTCCCCTTAGGCTCCTCTTGGCTGTGACAGTTTCTCAGGCCTTCCTTACTTTTGATGACCTTGACAGTTTTGGAGAGTACTGTTCAGGTATATTGTAGGATGCTTTCCTATTGGAATTTGTCTCATGTTTTTCTCATGATTAGACTAGGGTATGGGTTTTGGTAGGAAGATCACAGAGGTAAAGTGCCATTTGCATCACATTATATCAAAGGCACAGACCATCAGCATGATTTGTGACCATAGATGCTGACCTTGGTCACCTGGCTGAGGTGGTGTGTGTCAGGATTCTCTATTCTGAAGCTCCTCTCCTCTCCCCTCCCCCCTTTTCCATACTTTGCACTGTTGGAAAGCATTCACCGTGTGCAGCCCACTTCCTCCTCCTTGCTCACCCCCCTCCTTGAGGATGGAGTGTGCACATGAACCATTTGGAGTTCTGCACGGGTATTTGTCTCTTCTCCCATTCATTCACACAGTCATTTATTTATATCAATATAGACCAGGATATTTATTTCATACTTTGGATTATAATCAATAATACTTTATTTTGTTATTGGCTTTGGCCGGTGGGAGCTCTTTCAGTTGGCTCCTGTGTCCCTTTGATCTACCCCAACACTGTGTTGTTTTTTTTTCTTTTTGAGCACTTTCTTAATTTCTGAGATGCACTGGTGTTAAGGAATAGACATTTACTCCCTTTACATTAAGTAATTGTGGGTATTAATTTTTATGATAGAAAGTCCATAAAATGTACTCTTCTTTTGTGATGGTTAGCTTCGCTTGGCTTCCTAAACCACACAGCTCAACAACCTCTCCCCTCCCTTTTAAAAGTTCCTTCATTAACAATTGTTCATTGGGGCTTCTAGTTTTTACTTTGGTCTTATTTTCTAACCAAGTCTAAATTTAAAAAAAATATATATGACTTAATCTTTTCTGTTTCCATTCCTATTTCAGTGAAGATGTAGCACTATGAAGATCTTGCCTTTACGTGTATGTGTGTGTGTGTGCGCGCGTGCACACACGCATGTGTGGGTGTAGGGGGGTTGCGTCTCAGTTCCCATTCCACACTGCTGTTTGCACAGGTCGCCTGTCCCTGAAGCCAAGATTTGGGCAAATAAGGTAACCCCATGCCCTTCTCATTTTTCACTGTGGCTTTCCTGTTCTTTTTTATATTGTCTCTTGGGGGCTTCTTTTTGCTTTTTTGTAGATCAACTATGCATTTGAAAGTATGTTTGTTATATTTTACCCAGAACTTCTAAATCTTTTATATTTTGAATTTTTTATTCTGTTATATTGCCAAAAATGGAAGTTCTATTCTTCACTCCCTTTTTTAACCAATTTTTTATTTTGAGAAATTAAAAAAAATAAAAATGACAACATATAATTTCAAATAAATCTTATCCTCCACCCAGAACTGGAAATTCTTTGATTTATTCCATGAATATTTATGTGCTGTATACCATTCTAGGAACTTAAATCAGTGAAGAAAACAAAAATCCCTTTTTCTGTGGAGTTGACATTCTAGCAGGAGAAACAGACAATGAATAATAAACATAATATATAATTATATTATGTGGTATGTATAATAAGATAAATGTTCAGGGATAGTAAAAACAAAACATTTAGAGCAAGAGTGTGGGAGGAAGATTGACTGTTTTTCTTTTGTAGGTCCCATTGAAATGATGACATCTGAGTTAGACGTGAAGGAGATGAGGGAGTTGACCAAGAGCATTTCTTGGGGAAGAGCATTTTAAGCAGAGGGAACAGCTAGTGCAAAGGCCTTAAAGTGGGAGCGTGCCTGGTGGGTCTGGGGAAAAGTAAGAAGGCCTGTGTAGCTGAGCAGAGGAAAGGGGAAAAATCCTAAGAAATGAGATGCAAGAGGAAAAAAGGGGGGCAACCATGGAGGGTCTTGTGAGCCATGGTAGGGATTTTTTGCTATTCTAAGTGACGTGGGAGTCATTGAAGGTGGTTCTTCTCCACAACCCCCCACCCCAAGAACTTTTTGTTTTCTAAATCAAAAAGTTGTGAGAGGAAGTTGCCAATGTGCTACCATATTACCCCTGCTATGGTTTGAACATCTGTGTCCCCCCCGCCAAGTTCATATGTTGGAATCTAAGACCTAGTGAGATAACATAAGAGGCGGGGCCTTTAGGAGGTAGGTGATTAAGTCATAAAGGCTCCACCCTCAGGAGTGGGATTAGTGACCTTATAAAAGCCTCAAGGGAACTGGCCAGACGTTTTTGCCCTTTTGTCCCCTCTTCCATATGAGACATAGCATTTGAGGCATCATCTTGGAAGCAGATCTTGCACCTTAGCCAGACACTAAACCTGCCAGCGCCTTGGTCTTGTACTTCCCAGCCTCCAGAATTGTGAAAAACAAATTTCTATTATTTGTAAATTACCTAGTTTGTGGTATTTTGTCATAGCAGCAGAAATGGACTAAGATAACCACTGAATACTTTGATGTATAATTTCTACAAACAAGGACATTTTCCTTTATAACTACAACCATCAAAATCAACAAATTAGTCCTGATATATTACTACCATCCCATTCTCAGATCCTCTTCAAATTCAGTTTATTCCAAATATGTCCTTTGTGTAGCAAATGTACCCAATCTAGATCACACATTGCATTTAGTTGTCGAATCTCTTTAGAATCCTTCAGTCTGAAAAAGTTCTTCAAGCTTTCTTGACTTTCATGACATTGGCACTTTTTCAGATTACAGGACCATTACTTTGTAGAGTGTCCCTCTTGTGGGGTGTGTTGAATATTCCCTTATGATTAGAATAGCTTATGCATTTTTGGCAATAATATCACAGAACATGTGCATTTTTCCCTCATTGCATCTGGTCATATGTACACAATTTGAATTTCATTACTGGTGATTAACTTTGATCTCTTAACTAATGTGATGTTTGCCAGGTTTCTCCACTACAGAGTTACACTTTTCCTCCTTGTAATTAACAAGTATTTTGTGGGAAGATAGTTTAAGACTATATAAATATCCTTTTCTCATCATACTTTCACTGATTATTTTAATTCTTTTTTCCAATTATAGTTGACCCTTGACCAATGTGGGGGTTAGGAGCACCGACTCCCCCCCAAAGTTGAAAATCCACATATAACTTTTGATTTCCTCAAAACTTAACTAATAATAGTCTATTGTTGACTGAAGCCTTACCAATAAAATAAACAGTTGATTAACACATATTTTGTATGTTATCCGTATTATGTATTGTATTCCTACAATAAGGTATGCTAGAGAAAAGAATGATTCTCTTTCTTATTAAGAGAATCATAAAGAAGAGAAAATAATTTACTATACATTAAGTGGAAGTGGATCACCATAAATGTCTTTATCCTTGTCATCTTTACATTGAGTAGGCTGAGGAGGAGGAGGACGGGTTGGTCTTACTTTCTTGGGGTAACAGAGGTGGAAGAAAATCCTCATATAATTGGATCCATGCAGTTTAAACCTGTGTTGTTCAAGGGTCAACTGTAGTTCATATGTCTGTATATGAATATTACTTGTAGCAATGATGAGCTGTGTTCAATGTTAGTACTATTCCTTTTCCCCCTCTTTTAAAAATGTAATTTCTGAGGAACTTTGTTCATGTAAATAAGTAGACAAGATCAGAAGTTGTTTTATACTAGCACCTTTTCTTAATTCTTTGAACTCCTTCCAGGTTATATGCCCCGTATTACAAATTTTCCATTATAAAAATAATATATAATATTCTATCAGTGGATTAGATTCTTCTTACGTTTGTTGAAAACAAAGAAATCAAAAACCACCTGACTTGCAAAAGAATATGTGCTCCAATTTTCGATTTCTGTGAATTATGCTAAAAATGCAGTGGTAAAAAAAAAAAGACTTCATCGGGACTTATCATTTGACTGTAACCAGCTCTATGAATGAATTCCAATGACCCTTATATGTTTTTCAGAATCCTCTCCCTCTCATGTTTTAAGCTCTCAGGCTGGTTGGGCTTGATGATCTTTTTGAGTTATTTACCAGAAATGACTGAATTTCTGGAAGACAAAGGAGTAGAAAGTCAGAAGGCCCCTGGGCAGACTTCCTGACTGCAAGATTCACCACCCCCCACAATCTGCCCCAGTGCACATGGCCTCTTGTTATTTACACCACGATCTGCCCCAATGCATGTGGCTGTTCCTTAAAAAGCCAATGATCTCTGTTAGTCAGTAAGATGGATTTGAGATCTGATTCCCCATTCTCCCAACAAGTGTCTTTTATAATGAAAAATTCCTTTCTTCTTTGGTAATCCTTGTTGTTTCAATGATTGGGTCTTTATGCAGCAAGCAACTAGACCTAGGCTGAAATCCCCTTGCAGTTTCAATAACATGGCCCTAACTTTATCAAGATTTATCAAGTGACCCTTAATTTTATCTATTGCCTTTCAGAGGTACCTGTTCAACCTGATATACTTAGAAAGATTTAGAAAAAATTAAATATTAATTTTAATACACTTTTGTTAATATTTTGATAACATGCATTTATTATGTACTTTTTTGGGGGAGGAAGTAAAAAATATCTTAGATCTAAGGATTTAATTTAGTCAATTTATGGAAATTATCCACCATCTAACCGAATGATGGTGGGATACTAATTATGGCAGGAAAACAGGCATAAACCTCAACTGCCCTGAGAAAACTGAGACATATGTTCACCTTATCTAATGAGCAAAGCCATTATTCATTGTCAAGCCAATCAGCCAAATCAACTTCTTTTCTGTCAGAAAAGGTCCGACTCTGACTTCATATTCAATCCAAATACACATGCTATTATGCATTCCCATGACAACCATCTCATTTCTGAATGCAGCAACTAGCTGGGGATCAGAGGATCCCATTTCCTCACATAGCAATTTAAAAAGATGCAAGTATAACTCCCTTGATTTTATAATATTTACAATTTAAATGGCAACATCCAATACTCTCTATAAGTCAGAACTCTACTTTTTATAACCAAAGCTTGTTTATCAATAAAATCATGTTCTCAAGCTAAAACAAATTTTAAAGCATGGATAAAATAAATAAAACTTTGCTTGTGCACAGTCATTAAAACAATAAGAACTGATTACATAATTTATGGAGTCCAGAGCAAAATGAAAATGTGGATTCTCTTGTTCAAAAATTAAGTATTTCAAGATGGTGACAACTGGGCATTGAAGCCAGCATGGCCCCTCTAAGCATGGGCCCCTCTAAGAGCAGAGCCCACGTGTGTCACAGTACAGCTCACACAGCCATGAAGTTGGCCTGGGAAACAATTTTGTTCAAGACCCTTATGTCCTATTCCTAGTATAAGCCAAATCAATGTGAAGAAAAGTTTTCAAATTTTAAAAAATAATATCATCAAGGTGCTCTTTGCATGCAGTTTTTTCTCTATAAATGTAGACACAATTTATTAACTGGGAATGATTGAAAACGTATGTGGATTTTCCTATCTATAAGGCATGCCTTAACTACTATAACTTTACCATCATCTGGTGAGCAATTTCGCAGTGTCTCAGTTTCCTCATCTATAAGATGGAGATAATGTTGTACCTACCCCGAGTTGTAAGGATTAATTGGGTTAATATGAGAATGAACTTGGAACAATGTCTGCCATATAGTTAGTGCTGTAGACTTGTTAACTATTATTATTACCATCATTACTGTTAATATTTGGTCATTTCATTCACTATACAAACTACAATAATGTCGGAATAGGGAACATATTTAATTGCAGTGACAGATTTGGCATGTAAAATGTTTTAATCTATCGACAGTGCACCAGGTATGATAACCTTTTCTATATTTGTGTAAAATTTTATACTTTTCACTAGGAAAACAGTGAAACAAATGAGCTAATTTTTATGAGGCTCTCCAAGCCAACCCTGGTAATTGAATTTAAATGTTAGGCTTACTGATAATTTTACTAGTGTCCTTAGCTTTCCTTACAAATAATTCATTGATTTAATTTTAGAGTCTGAATGTTCTATAAATAAATGGCTGCACATTGCATCAGAGCTCTTTCTCATACTATTGTTTGACAATGTTTTGTGTGAGGAACACAAAGCAGAATGGTTATTGTTGGAAAGAATAACATGTTCTATGTAAGATTCATTATGTTTAATATTGGTGTTTTGCTTTCAATTCTACTTTGGTAGTCCTTGGAACTTTGGTTGAAAAACTTCCATTTTATAGTTTCATTAGAACTTGACTCTTTTATAAAAACCCCAAGCTTCTGCTTTATTGTGTCCAAGGGAATTCTCACATTTGCTTTCTTCAACACCCTGATTCTTCCTGATTAGATTCTCAGCCACAGATTGGCAAATCAAAAAAATTTAATGTGATACATAATGCCAACCCCTTTTATTAGAAAGTAACAGTGCAATTCAAAACTGAAATCAGTTTGGGTGACAAACATATGTATTAGTGTGCTGGGGCTGCTGTAACAAAGTACCACAAACTGGGTGGCTTAAAACAACCGACATTGATTATCTCTCTCTTCTGGAGGCTAGAAATCTGAAATCAAAGTGTGGGCAGGACCATGCTCCCTCCGAAACCTGTAGGGGAATCCTTCCTTGCCTCTTTCTGGCTTTTGGTGTTTTGCTGGCCATCTTTGGCATGCCTTGTTTTGCAGCTGCATCATTTCAGTCACTGCCTTGTTGCCACGTGGTGTGTCTCTGTGTCTTCACTCGGCCGCCTTCTTATGAGGACATCAGTCTTATTGGACTGGGGCCCGTCCTACTTCAGTATGACTTCGTCTTAACTAATTACATCTGTAACAACTCTATTTCCACATATGTTCACATTCTGAAGTACTGGAGGTTAGAACTTCAAAGTATATTTTGACAGGGAAATAATTCAACCCATCAAAACTCTCAATTCAAACTTTTTAAATTAAAAGTTGAAATTTTACTATGGAGCTTTAATAATATTAAATTATTTGTAAATATGCACAATACTTTCATCGATGAATAATTTTATATTTTCAAGGACTATCTCTTACTACTTAGATTTGTGCTTCTGAAGACTATTATAAAAACCACTAAGGAATAAATTATAGGAAGAATCCTGTGGTATAGATTACTAAAATCAGCAAGGTCCAAATTAAAATAGTGTAATGAATGTGATTATTGATTTTCATAACAAATTATAAAAATTTCATAACAAATTATAAAAATAACATGTAGATTGTGTTCTTTCTTGTTACGTAATTCATAATAATCCAATGTAATGTGAGGCTAAAGTTTTATGAAGCAACAAGTACCATAAAAGTCACAGTATTTCTTCTGAAAATGTGTGTGAACACATGTACCTAGCTCTGGAGTTTGGCTTCTGGGGATAAGTAAATGAGAATCATGTATTAATATCAGCAATCATTCTATCAACTTTATACATTGTGATTAAACTTTATACATTAGAGGCCAGGCGCGGTGGCTCACGCCTGTAATCCTAGCACTCCGGGAGGCCGAGGTGGGGCGGATTGTTCAAGGTCATAAGTTTGAGACCAGCCTGAGCAAGAGCGAGACCCTGTCTCTACTAAGAATAGAAAGAAATTAATTGGCCAACTAAAAATGCATAGAAAAAATTAGCCAGGTATGGTGGTGCATGCCTATAGTCCCAGCTACTTGGGAGGCTGAGGCAGAAGGATTGCTTGAGCCCAGGAGTTTGAGGTTGCTGTGAGCTAGGCTGATGCCACAGCACTCTAGCCTGGGCAACAGAATGAGACTCTGTCTCAAAAAAAAAACAAAAAAAAAAAAACAAAAAAACTTTATACATTAGAAGAGAAAGGCATATACTCTAAAAACTAATCAGTCTGAAGGGGTGTGCTTTTCTTTTGTAGAACAGGAGAAGAATTATCATGAAACAGTAGATAAGGATGGACAGCTTCCGAGATGGCTTAAGAACAGATGTGTGCTCAGATGGTTCAGTTCCAGGAAAGAGTCACATGGAATCCAAGAATCTAGGAATGAATTTCTTGGGAAATTCTTTGTCCTTCCAAATATTATTTAGTCTCTGTTTGGCTAAAGCTGTATCATATGTCCAAACTTAGCATTAGAAGATCTTGGATTTTAACTTTCTAGGTACGATATCTTAGGAAAGCAATCCAGAAGGCAATGGGAGTCTTGAGTGAACCAAACTAGTTGACAGAATTTACCACCATGGACTTCCATAGAATTTACCAGCACAGTTGCCCTGCACTTAATGCTGAACAGACTCAACACTAAATGTGTAGTGTGTGTCTGATATTCAACACTGTGATTGTTACTGACAGGTAATCATCCTCAGTTCTTGGAGTTTGGAGACAAAGAATTAAAACCAAATATCAAAGCGGTAAAGCAGAGTGAAAGAAGTTTATTAAGCAAGTGCACCCCCAGACATGGAGACAGGCTGCCAAGGAAGATTAGCAAGTGACAGTACACTTCAGAAGGGTGTAGGAACAGGCATAGGTCCCCGCAGACAGTGGCACTGGAGTCTCTGTGTCATCCCTTTTTCTCTTGTTTATGTTGCTTGCTTTAGTATTTTCTCTGCTCATGTCTCGCTTTTCTTATGCTAACATTCTGTGCCACTTACTGTTACCCTTATCTTGCAGGGTGTTTTCTTACTCAGCATCCTGTTTGTTTACATGGCCTGTTCCGCACTTCCTCTGCTCATGTGTCACTTTTCTACCTCTGTTAACATGATTTATACATCTCCTGGATTGGAGCAGCTTGTGCATAGGCATGTAGTCTAAGCCCTCCTCCCCATGAAAGGAGGTAAGATGACTCTTGAGCCCAATAGCCGGAGATGATGAAATGACTCTATTGGTAAGAAAAGGCTAAACCATAAAACTAGTAAAGAATGATGCCTGCAAAGGACACATGAAAAAATCCAGACAACTTTGCAACTTCTTATGTTAGTTATTTTTATTTTCTTATGGCGATTTCATTGGAGTTTATTGTAGAAACTAAAACCAAAAGCACAATGTAATATGAAAAAGTCTATGAATTTATTTGGAGGAGCGATGGCAAATAAGTGGAGTGGAACTGATGAGATAAGGTGATTCTGTAGCTAATTGAGTGAGAAGCCCGAGAGACAGTGAAGGTCTTTGAAGAAGGAAGAGAAAGGCTGAATCCACCAGTCTGGAGAGGAATGTAAGAGTTATTGGGGCCTTCGGTCCTCAATCATAAAAGAAGAGCATTGGGCAGGGTGGGGTCACAGCAAGGGGGACTTTCCTGTCTGCATTTTGTTGGTGAACACCCTGAGCAGACCCTGTCATCATTGTTCTGGCAGGCCTCCTGATCCCTACCGTAGTGAATGTATTTTGGGTGTCTTTCTAGACACCTCCCCCCAAATTTTTTTCCCAGTAACAGAGCCCCTCCTCCACATCTGGGGATGGTTTCTGGCAGCAGTGTTTCTATTACGTGCTCTTACATCTTTGACTACAGTTGGTTAGATCAGTGGCAATCTCTTGACCTAATCTGGACTGGATGGATTATTCCTCTATTTATGATTTTTTTTATATGACCACTCAAGTTGACTTATCTTATTACATTCAAAAACCTACTCTGTCAAAGTAGTCCAGAGAGTACATACACAGTGCTCCAACTGTATCTACGTACAACCAAAACTCCATTTTAAGTGTACAATTAAATGATTTTCAGTGAATTTACCGAGGTGTACAGTTAATCACAGGAATCAGTTTTTGAGGCATTCCTTTCCCCTATTGAGACCCCTAATTTTTGAATTAAGACTTAGAGGTTCTCTTTCAGTTTGAGCAGAGTTGAAAGAGGGAGAGAGAGAATTTCTTGGATTCCTGGCTCTAGTTTCTCATAAGCAATATCCTTTCAGTGAGTCCTTTCAGATTTACACTATCTGCTACTCAAACATTCTTTACTGAAGACCTCTACACTATGTTCTTCTACCATGCTATTTTACCATTAAGAAACTTACATTAGCCAGGCCTGGTGGCGCATACCTGTAGTCCCAGCTACTCAGGAGACTAAGGTGGGAGAATCACTTGAGCCCAGAGGTTTGATGCTACGGTGAGTTATGATCATGTGGTCATGCCACTGCATGCCAGCCTGGGTAACAGAGCAAGACTCTGTATAAATGAGAGAGAGAGAGAGAGAGAGAGAGAGAGAGAGACAGACTCACTTACATTAGCAGGTTTTAGGGAAAAGCTGTTTGTTGTAGATTTCCAGAAGTCTATCCTCTTTTTCTGTATACAGTTTCTATGTCAAAATCTGGCATAAGTTTTTTGCCTACTCTTGAAGACAGAAAAATATAAATGATCTCATAAGATCTGAAATCTCTCTGTGAAAATTTCTCAATGCCAGCATTTCTGCTATAACACAACATGTCATGAAGTCACCTCCTATTTTTCAAAATCGTGTAAAAGTAACAGGGAAAATATGGTTTGGAGCATACCATTCAAAATTTATGCAATGGTGTCATCAGAGTAATTTCAAAAACTCTAAGGATCTTAATAAAACTATTATCAGGAATAAATTAAGATACAACACACCAAATATTGGACTTTACCTTAAAAAAGAACAAGTGAATGTCACCTGATAGAAAAGGGTATAAAGAAAGATTGAATGATGGAGACAAAAGGCCAGATGTGCCAAGATCACAGGGGACAGCACAGTATTTACCTCTGAGGCAGAGCACATGGCCAGATGCTCTGAGAGGAAGAATATTTGGTTCTGCATTCCTCCAGTTTGTTGTATTCCCCAGCATTAGTGTATTTTGTGATTGTTGCTGACACTTGGTGGCGGAAAATAGCAGCAAGTGGCCAAGTAAAACAAAGATACAACGTCTGTATAACACTGTTACCATCCCCCACTCACCAATCATAAACGAATTGCCTTATGCTACACAAAAACAAGTACTGTAGCCAAATAGAATATATTAATAACCAACAAACAATGGTGGTGGCATTAGAATCTCTGCATGCAAGGGGCTTAGGAGCGGCAGTCTGGTTGGAAGGAGTTAGTAGGGGCCTTATCCATCTTTCTTTTTAATTTTTTTTTAAGAGACAGAATCTTATTCTGTTGCCCAGGCTGGAGTACAGTGGTGTGATCATAGCTCATTGCAGCCTCGAACCCTCTGGGCTCTGGCGATCCTCCCACCTCAGCCTCCTAAGTAGCTGGGACTCCCCACCATGCCAAGCTAATTTTTTTATTTTCTGGAGAGACCAGGTCCCCCTATGTTGACTAGGCTGCTATGGAGCTCCTGGCCTCAAGTGATCCTCTTGCCTCAGCCTCCCACAGTGCTGGGATTGCAGGTGTGAGCCTTATCTTGAAGCTACATTTGAATAGCAAGCTCATTTTATTTATTTTTAATTTACCTTTTACTTAAATTGAGTCATCCCATCCAAAATGGGCTCTGGCTTTTGTTAATCACCTAAGAAGATGATGTGGCAGAAAGCAGTGCTGCTCCAGAGAGTTCCGACATGCCCTTCACCCAATTTCTCTGATAGCCACATCTTACGTCACCACGGTACGTTTGTCAAACTGAAGAAATGGCATTGGTACGTTACCATGGACTAAACTCCAGTCTTTTTTCAGTTTTCTAAATCTTTTTACACTAATGTCCTTTTCCTGCTCAAAGATTAAATCCAGGAAACCACATTACGTTTAGTCATCATGTCTCCTTAGTCTCCTGTGGTCTGTGACAGTTTCTCAGTCTTTCCTTGTTTTTCACGACCTTGACAATTTTGAGGAGTACTGTTTGGGTATTTTGTAGAAAGTCCCTCAATTTGGGTTTGTCTAATATTTCTTTCCTTATTAGACTGTGGTGTTTGTGATGAATTACCTATTGTTTTTAATACCTATGAACACAGTTAGACAAATATTAATAGATATTTATCTATGCTATATAATATTGCTTTCAATTTTAAAAGCTGAGGATGAGATACCGCTTAATAGCTTTTTATAACTTGTGTTTTTATTCAATATTATTTTGAGATCTATCCTTTTTGAAATACTTTTTTTTTGACTATAATGTGATGTATGCATTCCTGAAAATCCTCATGTTCTGCATAATTGTACACTAAAAATAACAGGGCTTGTGGAATAATTAGACCCATAGATAATTAGACCCATAGATAATTAGGGACAGACCACTCAAAACTTATGCACTAGCATACCAGAGGACTAACATGAACAGTAACAATCTCAGTGAAATCATTAGCGTAGGGGAAGGCTTCTCAGGCACTTTGACCAACCTCACAATTAGTCACACTCTTGCAGCCGTCAGCCCAGGGCTCCCACAGCCTCCTTTGAGATGTATGTCTTTGAGGGCAGTCAGTTGCAATAGAGGCTGGTTTCATCAAAATTTAAAACCTGATCATGAGTGTAACTTTAGTCATCAATAAAAAAAATGTTTAATGCAGAGAGAAATGTCTTGGCAGCTTCTTCATCAGCACTTGCAGCATCACAATATAGCTTAGCACTGGAACGCATAGCAGTTTCTGAAGCCACCAAGCCATCTACTGTGGCACTTACACCTAGGTAGAATTTTCAGCCTTTTCATTAGGATCTTCATACATTACTAAAGGTTTCTCTTTAATTGTGAGAAAGGGTAGGCTTTATTGCTTCACTACATTAACCTGTGAGGGGAGATGGCATATGAATGAATATAACATCTATATTTTACTGACACCATTCTTTTATGTAAATATCTTATTTACATATTTTAATCTATATTTTAATGTGGTATAATTTGCATCTAGACACTTGTATTTGCTGCAAAGCAGGATGTATACGTATCTTTTTCATTCCTTTCAACGGTGGTACACCATTCCTTCATATGAATATGCATTTCCCAACTGATGGACATTTGGATTCCTTCTCCCCCCACCCCCATAACAAGCAATGCTGTAAAGAATTTCCTTGTATGTGTCTCTGAGGGAGTTTTTATAAGTTATATTTCTAGAAGTAGAATTACTGGATTATAGGGGATGAACATATTTAATGGAATGTATACATTAATTTGGGAAACATTAATACCATCATGATATTGGCTCACCCAATGGATGTGGTTTAGCTCTTCATTTATTCATTTTTATGTCCTTTAATAATTTTTTATAAAAGTGTTTCATATTTCTGTTAGACTTACTTCTAGGCACTCTATGGATTTTATTGATATTATAATTGGGGTTTTTTACATGTTTTATTTTCTAGTTGATTTCTACTGTAAGAAAAAGACATTTTTAATGTGTTTTATGGCTATCTTATATCAACACAAAAGGTGAACTCCTATTGATTCCAATAGTTTGTGTGTAGGTTTTCTAGGATTTTTAATATAGAAAATCATACATATAAATCATTCTACATGTTTCTTTTCTGATCATCACACCACTTTTTTTTCTTGTCTTACTGCATTGAATTGGACAGTGCAGTAAATTGATGGTAATATTTTACTCTAAAGAAAAGTTTCCAAAATTTCATTTTTAAGCATGATATTTGCTGTAGGTTTTTAGCAGAAACTCTTTCTGGTTTTAATTTAGTAAGGGTGGATGAGTGATTAATTAAAAAAATTTTTTTTTGCTCTCTAGTGGAATGATCTTATGATGTTGCTGTTTAAGTTTGTCAAGGTGGTATACATTACATTGGTAAGTTTTCCTAATTTCAAACTTTCCCTGCGTTTCTGAGGAAACTCTCAATTGCAAAGTTTAGACACCTACCCTCAGTCATGTCAGGGGAGGCTGGCCTGCCTCTTACCATGAATACTTATGTGCCTCATCTTTCCTAACCTTGCTGAGTCATTTAGCTGCAACGGCAAGGTTTGGACCTCAGCCCTCTACAGCGCCAGGGAAAGGCTGATGCCCACCCTTGCCATGAATGCTAAGTCGTCAGGCCATATTGCTATTGTGTCCTGGATTCTGATCGCACCAGGGGAGAATCCAGTACTTCTTTAAGGTTGCAGCCTCATAGCTCAAGGGTAGTGGTTCCTCTCCCAGAGTCTGATGCTCTGTCCTGCCAGATCTCTGGGCACTGCCCTAGACGTGTTGGTTTATGGGGACCTCACACAGCTTCTCCTGTGACTGTCCCTAGTAACTGCTGCTCCCATAGGCTTGTGAGTGCTACCATTTGCTTTTGTTTGCTTAACAGCCCTACTTTGTCATGATGCTTTAAATTTTTTTATATGTAGTTTGATTTGATATGCTTATACTTAAAATACTTAAAAACCCTGTAGGATTTTTTCATCTGTGTTTATAGATGAGAATGACTCATCAATTTTATTTCTTGTATTATCTTTGTTTGGTTTTTGTGTTAACTTGTTACTGGATTTTTAAGTAGGGTAGCTTTATCTCTTTTTCTCTTTTTTAATTTGTTTTTTAAAGTTCAAAATATTACAGGATACAAACACTTTGGTCACATAAATTGCCTTTTCACTTCCTGAGTCAGAGCTGCAAGCATGCCCATCCCCAGAAACCACATACTGCACCTGTCGGGTGTGAATTTATCCATTCCCTCTTCTCTCCTTTCACTTACCAGAACCTCAATGGATGTTACTTCCATATGTGTACGTAAGGGTTGATCGATTAGTACCAATTTAATGGTGAGTACATGTGGTATTTCTTTTTCCATTCTTTTGATACTTCACTTAGAAGAATGGGCTCCAGTTCCATCCAGGATAATACAAGAGGTATTAGTGAACCAGTTTTTTTATGGCTGAGTAGTACTCCATGGTATACATATACCACATTTTATTAATCCCACTCATATACTGATGGGCACTTGGGTTGTTCCCATGTCTTTGCAATTGTGAACTGTGCTGCTATAAACATTTGAGTGTCTTTTCTATAGCATGTCTTTAAAAAAAAATTCTTATTGCCTAGTGATAATGTAGCCATTGAGATATCATAGCCCAACACATTACTCATGTGTTTATAATGATGCTGGTGTACACAAATGTACTGCACATCCAGTTGTATAAAAGTATAGCATATGCAATTATGTACAGTACACAATGCTTGGTAATGATCATAAATGACTACGTTACTGGGTTATGTATTTACTATAGAATACTTTTTTTTTTTGAAGTCTCATTATGTTGCCCAGGCTGGTCTTGAACTCCTGGTCTCAAGTAATCCTCCTGTCTCACCCTCCTGAGTATATAATATACTTTTTAGTCATTATTTTAGAGTGTATTCCTTCTACTTATTAAAAAAAGTTAACTGTAAAACAGCCTCGGGCAGGCCTTTCAGGAGGTATCCAGAAGAAGACATTGTTATCACAGGAGATGGCGGCCCCATGTGTGTTATTGCCCCTGATAACCTTCCAGGGGGACAAGATGTGGAGGTGGAAGACAGTGATATGGTGATTCTGACCCTCCGTGGGCCTGGGCTAACGTGTGTGTTTATGTCGTAGTTTTTAACAAAAAAGTTTCAAAAGTAAAAAAAAAAAAAGTTTAAAGGTAGAAAAATATAGAATAAAGATAAAAAGAAAAATATTTTTGTGTAGTTGTACCATGTCTTTGTGTTTTAAGCTGAGCTATAAAATAGTCGAAATGTTAAAAAAATGAAAAAGTTTATAAATGAAAAAAGTTACAGTAAGCTAAGGTTAATTTATTGCTAAAGAAAGAAAATCATGTTTTATAAATTTAGTGTAGCCTCAGTGTGGAGTGTTCATAAAGTCTATTGTACTGTGCAGTGATGTCCTACTTAGGCCTTCTCATTCACTTACCACTCACTCACCGACCCACCCAGAGCAACTTCCAGTCTTGCAAGCCCCGTTCATGGTAAGTTGCCAACATAGGTTAGCCATTTTTTATCTTTTATACTATATTTTTACTGTACCTTATGTTTAGATAGTACAAATACTTACCATCATGTTATAATTGCCTGAAGTCTTCAGCACATTAACATGTAGTACAAGTTTGCTTAGGAGCAATGGGCTGTGTCGTATAGCCAAGGTAAGGTGTGTAGGAGGCTATACCATCTAGACTTGTGTAAGTACACTCTATGATGTTCCCACAGTGACAAAATCTCCTAATGACATATTTCTCAGAACATTTCCCCATGGTTAAGCAACACATGACTATACAGTCAATTTTCAACAAGAGGGCCAAGACCGTTCAATGGGGGAAAGGTCCAGCTTTTCAACAAATGATGCTGGGAAAACTGGATATTAACATGCAAAAGAATGAAGTTGGACACTATATCATATACTGAAATTAAAATGGACCTAAAACCTAAATTTAAGAGCTAAAGCTATAAAACTCTTAGAGGAAAACAGGGGAAATCTTCATGACCTTGGATTTGACTATCATTTCTCAAGTATGAAAACAAAAGCACAGGCGACAAAAGAAAAAAAACAGATAAGTTGGACTTCATCAAAATCATGAACTTATGCATCAAAAGACACTATAAAGAGAATGAAAAAACCACACAATGGAAGAAAATATTACAAATCACATATCTGATAAGGGATTAATATCCAGAATATATAAGGAACTCATAACCACAAAAAACCCAATTCAAATATGGCCAAAGGATTGAATAGACGTTTCTCTGAAGAAGATACACATAAATGATGCTCAATATCATTAGCCACTAGGGGAATGCAAATCAAAGCCACAATGAGATACTACTTCACACCCCCTTGAACGGCTATTACAAAACAAACAAAACAAAATGAAATCAGAAAATAACAAATGATGAGGATATGGACAAATTAGAACCCTCATGCATTGCTGGTGGAAATATAAATGGTGCAGTCGCTGTGGAAAAGTCTGACAGTTCCTCAAAATGTTAAACATAGAATTGCCGTATGACCAGCAATTTCACTTTTCCCAATACCTATTGACAGATGAATGGATAAACAAAATGTGGCATATCCATACAATGAAATATTATTCAGCCATAAAAGAAATGGAATTTTGATACATGGTACAACATGGATGAAACGTGAAAACATGCTGGACATGAAACTTGAGATGAGCTGGACATGAAAGGAATATTGTATGATTCCACTTTTAAGTACACGATGTACTTAAAATAGACAAATTCAAAGAGGCAGGAACTAGACTAGGGGTTACCAGGAGTTGGGGGTAAGGGGACTGAGGATTATTGCTTAATGGTTATAGAGTTTCTGTTTGGAAACAGGTAGTGGTGATGGTTGCACAATATTGTGAATGTATTTAGTGCCACTGAATTGCACACTTAAAAATGGTTAAGATGGTAAATTTTATGTTGTATATTTTACTATAAAAACAGATTTAAACATAATTTTTGACCAGAATTAAGGCCAGGTACATTTACTGAGATAGAGAAGCAGAAACTCATAGCTGCTTAGAAAATAATTTTTAAAAGCTAATTGGAAAGAAGGGGTCAGGACTTGAGTGGCCGAAACCAAGAGGGGTGAGTTGGAGCCAGCTTCCAGGAGAAGGCTGTGGAATAAGAAGACGAAGAGTCAAAGAGTGTTAAGTAATGATTGTTTATCAGATTCCAGGGAGAAAGCTTTTCTATTCTTTTTTCATTTCATCCTCACAGCCGTTCTGTGCGGTAAGTACCGTTAGTAACCTAATGTTTCATACGAGGAAACTGGATCTTAGGCTAATTAAGTACCTTGCTCAAGGACTTACCCAGTGAGTGGCACAGCCAGAAATCAAACCCAGTCTGTCACCTCTATAACCCATGGTCTTATTTTGTTGATCTCAATTGTTTTGGTTAAGAAATGGAACAACAATGTCCACCCCATAGGGTTGTTGTAAGGGTTAAATAAGCTTTTTTTTTTCTTTTGAGACTGAGTCTGGCTCTGTGGCCCTGGGGCTAGAGTATGCTGTGGCGTCTGTCAGCCTAGCTCACAGCAACCTCAAACTCCTGGGTTCGAGGGATCCTCCTGACTCTGCCTCCTGAGAAGCTGGGACTACATGCATGTGCACCACGCCTGGCTAATTTTGCTATTTTTAGTATAGACAGGGTCGTGATCAGGCTGGTCTTGAACTCCTGATCGCAAGCAATCCTCCCACCTTGGCCTCCCAGGTGTGAGCCACTGCGCCTGGCCAGAAGCATATTTGAACTGGAAAATCGTAAATACATGTAAGGATTTTGTATTATTCTTTGATTGCTTTATCATCTATGCTTCCATGGGAGCCCGAGACTTTTACAGCACTCTGTACCATAGTAGATTGTTCACTAAAGATTGCTCTTCTCCACCATTTGTGCATTTCTCCATGGCAAAAACTCTATCTTATTCATGGTTTTTGACAGGATTTAAAAACATACGTGATACTAAAGGTTTTTTGAGTGAAGGTGCTGTCGCAGTGGAATTTCGAGATGAAAAACATGGCAGAAAGGATGGACAAGGATCCCTGTAACCACCACATTTAAAGGACAGACAGGTTCCTTGTCGGAGTGCAGGGCCCGGCTGGCAATTGTATAAGGGAGAAGAAGAGAGTTTAGGCAGGGAAAACACCTAGTGAGAAATTTTGATCTGAGAAGACTTTGGGACTCATTGTGCGATTCTGGGGAGAAGATGGGCGACCTCGCTGTGGAAAGGATCCTTTGAATGGGAAAGAAATGAAAATCGGCAACAAGATAAGCATCTGAACTAGAGCAGCTGTTGTCAGAGGAGGGGTGGGATTTAGAGGGGTTGGCAGGGTGAGCATCAGACATATTGATTACCCCAAAAGCTTCTGGAATGTCTATGGTACCGAATGGTATCATTGCACCCCCATGGCCCTCATGATCATCGACATTATAATCATCATTAACCACAGCCATAATGACCACAGTAGCAACAGGTATGTTATCAGAGCCTAATGGGGCCAGGTGCAGTGGCTCACACCTGTAATCCTAGCACTCTGGGAGGCTGAGGCGGGTGATCGCTCAAGGACAGGAGTTTGAAACCAGCCTGAGCAAGAGCGAGACCCCGTCTCTACGAAAAAAATTAAAACAAAAAAAATTAGCTAGTCAACTAAAAATAGAAACAAAAAAATTAGCCGAGCATGGTGGCGCATGCCTGTAGTCCCAGCGACTTGAGAGACTGAGGCAGTGGCCCAGGCAACAGAGTGAGACTCTGTCTCAAAAAAAAAAAAAAAAAAGAAAGAAAGAAAAAGAGTTTTTATGGTCACGTCTTTTAAAACGTTCACCTACCTTGTAAACAAACAGTAGTATCTTACCTGCAAAATAACAAGATAACAAGAGAAATAAATGGCTGGGAAGCAGGCAGACTTTAGAAAATGCTAATGGAGCATTATTTTTTGGAGGAGCAGAGTCACTGAAGAATATGTTACCTCCCAAACATGGAAACTTTAGGTATGCTAATTGAATGCTTGACCTAGGAAGGTCCTTGTTGTACTAGCAATAGCTTCTTGGAGGTACCTTTTTACCAAAAGGGTAGGCTAAAAAGAGAGAGAGAGAGAGAAAGAGAGAGAGAGAGGGGAAGATAAAATGGGCAGCTCAGGTCCAAGGAGGTGTTTGGTGAATATTTATTTATTTATTCATAAAATACATATGTATAATATTAACTAACTCTGTGTCATTCTAAGGAGTGTAGAAGTTTAAGTAGAGGGACGATGACATTCACTTTGCATTTCATAAGCATATGTCTGTTACCACTTTGGATAGGAGAGATAGTCAGGGAGACTAGCAGTTATTTGTAACTCATATAATAAATGTTGAAGATGAGAAAGTTACAGAAACTATACTGGATTAAATACATGGATAAAACACAAAAAGTGAATCATGATAACTAGGTATCCCACCCTCTGAAAATGTTTGAGTAATTATTGCCTTGTGATCATAATGTTTTAAACATATAAGATTTTAAAGATGAACTTGGCTTTGCTCTGATTTTAGATGAGAAAACTTGAGGCTGCTGCTGATCATTATCATCATCATCATCACAATGTCTGTCACTTTCTGAGCAATTACTATATGCGAGACACTGTAGTCAGTGCTTTACATGCGTTATATCTCACCGAATATCCAAAACAACTCAATGGAGTAATTACTATTATTTTATCCAAATTAAAGAAGAAAATTGACTTGGAGAAATTAATCTGCCCAATCTCTCTTATCTAGTAAGTAGTAAAGTCAAGATGTAACTTCAGTCTCTGCCATTGTATTAGTGGTATTAGTCTCCTATTGCTGCTGTAACAAATAATCACAAATTTAGTGGCTGAAAGCACAAAAATTAGTTATCTTATGGTTTTGGACATCAGAAGTTCAAAATGAGTGTTACAGGCTAAAACTAAGATATCATTAGAGCTGACTTCTTCTGAAGACTTTGAGAAGAGAATCTCCTTTGATGGCCTTTTTCAGATCCTAGATGCCACTTACATTCCTTGGTTTGCAGCCTCTTCCTCCATCTTCAAAATCATCATTGTAGCATCTCCCAATCTCTGTCTTCTCTCTTTATGACCTCTGTTTCCATAATCACATCTCCTTCTCTGGTTCTGACTGTGATGCTCCTGCCTTCCTGTTAAAAGGATCAGTTTAATTAGATTATGTCCACCTTGATAATCCCAGATCTTGATATCTAGATAATCCTAGATTTTGAGATCTCTATATCTTAAGATCCTTAGATGAATCACATCTACAAATCCCCTATTTCCATGTAAGGTTACATATTCACAAGTTTCAGAGACTAGAATGTGGACATTTTTTTCTGGGCTATTACTCTGTCTATCAAAAACCTCTATGTTGAATAAAGTGACTGTCTTAGGACCTAAATCTCAATTTCTCTTTTATTTCTTATCCTATGTAATTTTTACATTGATTTGCTGAATTTACTATGATGCACAAGGCCTTGTTTTGTAGTAACACTATGTCAAGGTGTTAGCCAACTTTTTTGGTGAATGGCCAGATAAAAAGTATTTTCATCTCTGTGGGCCTTGTGGCCTCAGGGACAACTATTCCATTCTGTCATCACAGTATGAAAACAGCCGGAGAGAATACCTATACAAATAAATGTGACTGTGTGCCAGTAAAACTTTATTCACAAAAACAAGCAGTGGCTCAGATATGATCCTGGGGCCTCTGCTATAAATTTGTCTCTGGACCCCTCCTATAAATTATTAAATGTCCTCATAAAGTTTAATGTCATAGGAGCTTTTTTATATTTGTTCATTGTCAAATCCCCACACCTAGAGCAGGATTTGGTACATACCAGGTGCTTAATAAACACTTGTTGTGTGACCTAAGAAATGAAAACACAGTGAAGCTTAAAAGAGAAAATCAGCAATGGTTGATTTATGAGAATATATGTGTTTGTTCAAGGGTGTGAGACTTTTTCTTTAAAAGAGAAATTTCAAGAAATTCTTGTTAGGCTTTAAAGACAGCTTTTTATAATATAAGTACAATTTGAAAGACAGTAAGACTGAAAATCTTTATATTCTTAACTATAGAACGTGACTATCATTGAGAAGAAGTTGTTAGTTTGGTAGGCGCTTCAAAAAGTTTGGACAAATTGCTTCCTCCCAACAGGGAGATTCAAATAGTATCACATTTGAGCCAACATGGAATTGGCTACTCCCTGGAGTTGACACAAGTTTTTCTGTTAAGTTCTGCAAGTTTTTTGGATCTCTTATAAATTATTCCGCTTGTGTGATAGTTAATTTTGTGTCAACTTGACTGAGCCATGGAATGACCAGGTATTTTGTCAAACATTATTCTGGGTGTTTCTGTGAGGATATTTTTTAATGAGATTAACATTTTATTTGGTAGATTGGGTAAAACAGATTGCCCTTCATAATGTGGGTGGGCCTCATACAAACAGCTGAAGGCTTGAATAGAACAAAATGTTGACCCACCCTGAGAAAGAGAGAATTCTTTTGCCTGACAGTTTCTGAACTAGGGCATCAGCTCTTCCTGGTTCAACAGCAGCCTGCCAGTTTTTGGACTCAAAGTGGGACACCAGCTCTGCAGATTTTGGACTTCCCAACTTCCATGATGATGTGAGCCAATTCCTTATAATAAATTTACCCTATTGGTTCTGTTTCTGCGGAGAACCTTGACGGATACAGTCAATCTTTTTCTTAAAATGAACAATGATGAGAAAATTTGACCCCAGAAACGCTTTCCTATTTTTAAATTTTGTTTTCTGCTCATCACCAATGACAAGTAAACTATTTTAAAACCTGAGGCCTAAATACATATTTAAATTAAAGCATAATAAGTTATGTTGATGAATTACACTATTTCACTAACTGGTCATTTTAGGAGACACACACACAGACGTACCTACATGTGCATACACACACAGAAAATAGCCCAAAACACAGTACTTCTGTTCCCCTCCTCCTTCTTCCTAAAGGGGAAAAAAGCCTTTTCTCGCAGCAAAGCACATTGAATAAACAGGGGCATGAAATAAAATTTACACTGGCCTGAAAATTTTTAAGTATATTTCATTACTAGTTTAAGTGAATTATAACATAATTTATATTTATAACCATCTCAGATTTTGCCCTTTTATCTCTAGGTCACGGGTACTGGAAAAAAATTGTCTTAGATGATTCTATTATTTATTGTGAAATAGTTTAATGGTCTTACTGTGTAACACGTAGTGCTACACACTGTTACAGTAACTGCATTATTAAAACCCTATCAAATCAAGGTTATATTTCAGAATGCTTGCTTTACCAGCTGGCCTATAAATGTAGTTTAGAAATGGACTAATTAAATTATACCATTCAAATAACACTAATGAAATAGGTATTTACACTGTGCTTGTCCAACAGAGTCTGTCATGATCAGTTTCCAAGAAAAGAAAGATCTAATCAAATATGTATATTTTTCAAAGTATACATGTTAATTTGAAGACTGAGCAAGTTGCAGAAGTATTTCAGGATCAATGATTAAAAAGAGAGGACAAAAAGCATGGTCCTTGGCAAAACAGAGTTGGGAATAATTAATCATTTTAAAGTAAATGTTTCTCTACCTGAATCTCTGCCAAGAACCTTGACAGAGTACAGATTCCCAGAAGATCCAAACCTGCTCATGACAACAATGTTTGTTATACAGTGTACAATATTACAAAAGATCCTTTCAATGCTTGAGATCTTGAAAAGATGCCTGTATCTAGGATTTCTGATAAAGCTTACAACGACTATGAATGATATTTGGATTTTAATATATGAGGCTTCCTGCTGTTACATGCACCAGTTCCATTCTTCATGCTGCATTGGAAGGCTTGGTTAAATCAACTGGGGCCAGTTTTGGAAGTCTTCTTGCCAAGGATGACATGGCTTCCTTTCCAGAACCTCTAGTGTATTCTCATATAGGCTGACTTACAGGACAAGCCAAAAATTACTGGAGGCTCAGATAATTTTTGAACCACACCTTGCTTTTTTAATCAGCAGAACTTGATAGAAGTAAATGCTGTGAACTACTTCATGCTCATATTGCCTCATTTGTAATGTGGCTGTCACATAAGATTATCCACCCACACTTTACCAAGAAGAATCTTTGTCTGCTGCTTCATCCATCAGGCGAAAGCCACTCTAAGTAGAAATTTCTTGGCTTCTTTACAGGTCACTACCTATTTTGATCAAGAAACTGGATGACAAAGCCTTTCAAGTAATGAAGGTTTCCATAAAAAGCCATTTTAACTTGAAATGTTATGCTTAAGCTTTTTAATATGCAGTCTTTTAGAGGTCAAACTTTTAGATAGCAGAATTGTTATTTTTTTAAATTGAGAATGAGTGGAAACAAATGTGTTCATTATATAATCACAGAGCTTCTCAAGTATGATATTTCTGCTACAGAATCAATTTCCCATGCTCCTGCCCAGAGCACAAAAGAAAACAAGCAAATAAACAAACACCATATATTATTTTCATTTATAGATCTGTATCTTTCTTTTTAAAGTATCTAGCCAGAAATAAACCTGGCTTGTTGGCTTATTAGCATTCTGGAAAAAATGAAGCTCTTTTGATCCAGATATCTATCTGGAATACTATATGGATACATTCTTTAGCTTAGGATGTTATATGGAGGCCAAAATAATTAGTGAAGTTAATTTACTTTAAATTAACTGAAGTGGAATTGTATAAAAATATCAAACTCGTGAATGGTATAGAGTGAAGTTGCAATGTTGAAGGCAAAATCTACTATCATTAACCACCTAACCCCAGTGAGACTGGCCTCTATCAAAAAAATCCCGAAACAACAAATGCTGGCGAAGATGTGGAGAGACAGGAACACTCTTACACTGCTGGTGGGACTGCAAATTAGTACAACCTCTGTGGAAAAGAATTTGGAGATTTCTCAAAGAGCTAAAAATAGAAATTCCATTCAATCCAACAATAGCATTATTGGGCATCTACCCAAAAGAGCATAAGACATTCTATCATAAAGACATCTGCACCCGAATGTTTATAGCAGCACAATTCACTATTGCTAGGTCGTGGAAACAACCCAAGTGCCCATCAATTCATGAGTGGATTATTAAAATTTGGTATATGTTTATAATAAAATATTACTCAATTTTAAGAAACGACAATGAGCTAGCACCACTTATATTATCCTGGATTAAGCTTGAGCCCATTATTCAAAGTGAGGTGACACAAGACTGGAAGAATAGATCCCACATGTACTCGCCATCAAATTGGTACTGGCTGATTAACACTATGGTGCTCAAATGGTGGTGGTGTTCACTAGGGATTCAGGGGGTGGGGGGTAAACCCACCTCTGAGTGACATGGTGGGCACTGTGGAGGGGAGGGACATGCTTGAAAAGTAGTTGGGGAAGGGAATTAGGGTTCTCAATAGGGGGAAGGAATTCCTCTAAAACTGATTTATGTGATTAACTGTACA
>CAUYRT010029932.1:0-22467 GCA_963574885.1 Lepilemur ruficaudatus
AAAAAAAAAAAAAAAAAAAAAAAAAAAAAGCTGTAACATTTTTCTGAGGACAACTTGGCTGAGTTATTTTGACGAAAAGCAAATCACTGGGAACGGCGGAGCTGCCTGTATGTTGTACCCATTTGTTTACCCACCTGTCTAGATGCTAAGGACAATATTCTGAAACAGTGAATTCATATATGCTGCCTGGGCTCAGAGCTCTCCTTTTACCTCACCTGCCTCCAGTCAAGCCTCCTAGATTAATTTGACTTGATTTACTTATTTAGGCTACTCCTGAAGTATTTCTTACCAGAAACCAGAGGCCCCTAGCAACTGTAAATCAAAGGGCCAGTGATACAATGTAGCAGTTATTTTAGGCCCCCAAAGTCTAGCACAACCGGTTTTCAAATACAAACTCTAGCAGTTATTAGCTATGTGTTCTTTAGTAGATGTGCCTCTCTCTGAGCCTATTTCCTTATCAGTATCATGTGAATGCTAGTATTTGTTGACTCACCTTGCTTCATCTAGTATATACATATATTTTCATAGAGCAGAGCAATGAAATCAGAAATAGCGGGTGATTTTACCTGAATTCACTTTTGGCTTACTGTTGAACTACAATCCCATAAGGTCGTTTTTTTTTTCGGACCTGTGCTGTTATTCCACTGGACTCCTTTACTTTTGTTTCTATCAATTACGATGAAATGCAACTGACTACTAGGTCACTAACAGTTATGGAGAATCCAGGATAAATCAACCCCAACGTGTTCATCTGTCACATTTTCTCAAGTTTTCCCAAATGTCTGAGCATTGTATGTTTCCCAAATTGTCTTCCTTCTTTCATACTTAAAAAAAAAAAATTAAACAGATTTAGGGAGTACAAGAGGTTTTTTGTTACATGGCTAAATTGCATTGTGGAAAAGTCAAGGCTTTTAATTTAACTGTCACCTGAATAGTATACATTGTACCCAATAGGTAATTTTTCATCCTAAATTCCCCTTCTACTTTCTCCCTTCTGAGTCTTCTTAATGTCCATTAAGCCACTCTGTATGACCGTGCATACCCAATGCTTAGCTCCTACTTATAAGTGAAAACATGCAGTATTTGGGTTTTTTGTTCCTGCATTCCTTCACTTATACTTGCCCTGCTACTATTTATTCTCAATATGACCCTTTTAAGTTGGAAATTAGGTCTGTTGGATGAAGCACTAGCAAGCAATCAACTTTAGTTAGCAGTGGATATTCCTTCCTAGAAGACATTTATCTTTGTCTAAAGGTAGTTTAGTCAGTCAATCTGAATAACTCTATAAAACCCTTTTAATATTCAGAAATATTCTAAATGGGCATATTTCATAGTGTTTTTGTGAGAATTGGAAAGGTTATATAAAGTACTCAGAAGTAATATTGATCAGGTGCTGGGAGGGGGGATGGGTGGAGGGAATGGGTAAATTCATAACTAATGGTTGCACAGCACACTGTCTGGAGAATGGGCATGCTTGTAGCTTTGGCTTGGGTGATGCAAAGGCAATATATGTAAGCAAAATGTTTGTACTCCCATAATATTCTAAGATTTAAAATAAATAAATAAATAAATAAATGAAAAGGGCTTTATAATAACTTTTCATGGTTAATCAAAATGGCTCAATTAGCTTTGGGATTAGACCTAGAGATTGGTAAGAAAGGTATAGGAGCTACAAAAAGGAATAATAGCCACTTTTGAAGTTACCACTTTCTCTGGTTCCACTTGAAGGTTGGAATAAAAAAAGAAATTACGACATACACAAAAATATAAAAATAATGTTTGATATCACACCCACAATAAAAGTACTCAGAATAGTGCCTGACACCTAAGCAATTGAAATATGTGCCAGTTATTGGATAATGTCTCTGCTCTGTTTACCACCTTCTAGTAACTCCCAAACTCATTCATTCTAAGTGAAAATTGAGCTGCATAATCAGATCCCTACTACTTCTCTGCATGCCTTTGCCTTCCCGTTCGCCCATTTTACTCTGGATAATGGTCTCCCTGCCCTTCCCTCGAATACTCCAAGCACAAGTCTGCTTTAGGTCCTTTGCAAGTGCAGTTCCTTCTGACAGAACATGCTTTATTCTAAGAGCGTGCATGGCTTGTTTCTTCCCCTCATCCAGATGTCTACTTAAATGTCATCTTATCAGTGAAGCCTTTGCTGAACACTATATTTTAAATTGAGTTGAAAATGTTCTCTGGAAAACAAGAGCAGAAAAGAATCTTTCCAAATTCTAGCTGCATATATATTTTTCTTGTCAGAGAGACTTTGTTTGCCTGCATGATTTATTCCATCTCATCTCATCTAAACATAGCAGACAGTGGTAGTGTGATTAATGGCAATACACTGACCTCTTATCACATTTCCCTCTTCTTGGCTAGGCAATAGTTCTAACCTAGAGCTCTATGTCTCTGGCTGAGGCAAGGTCAATATCTTAACATTCTCCCAAATAAGAGGTGAAACTCTATGTGTGTGTGTGAGCGGAGGGAGGGAGGGGTATGGACCCTTGATTTGTTCTTAAGATATCTCAAAACTGCTTTAAAAAACTGTAGTTGTCAGATGTGTGGTATATGTTTATCAATTCATATCTGTAAAACTATGTTTGTTTTGGAACTTTACATTTAAAAATTTAAAATGCACATAAAAATAAAGTTATTTATAAAAGTAACACTTATTCATGTACATTATAGATAGTTATAATATATATTTATATTTTGGTTGGGCACAGTGTCTAACATCTGTAATCCTAGCACGTAGGGAGGCCAAGGTAGGAGGATCACTTGAGGCCAGGAGTTCGAGATCAGCCTGAACAACATAGAGAGATCCCATCTATCTCTACAAAAACAGAAAAATTAGTTGGGTGTGACAGTGCATGCCTGTAGTCCCAGCTACTGGGGAAGCTGAGGCAGGCAGATCACTTGAGCTCAGGAGTTTAAGGTTGCAGTGAGCTATGGTAAAGCCACTGCACTCTAGCTGGGGCAACAAAGAGAGACCCTGTCTCAAAAAAAAATACATAAGCTAGATTATTATTGGTTAAAATTTATATGATTTTATCAATTTTTAGACATATTTGTCTCTAATGAAGTTATTGGTATTTTTCTAAATATATTTATTTATTTCAATATCATGTTACTTTACATATTTTTTCTATAAAATTGCTTTGATCATCTTAAAATTTGCATTTTTTGTTACTAAAATTTAAACTGCTTACAACTTCAACTGACTTTTCCCTTAAGGACAACAATTATCAAAATAGAACCCAAAGACCACTTGGGGACTCAAAACTCTGTCACAGGTTCTGTGAGGTCAAAACCACTTTTATATAATACTAGAATGTCATTTACCATTTTATTTCAAATGTATGGTAGAATTTTCCATAGCTTTCCTGATATGAGATACCACAACAGATTGAGCACAAAAGTAGATATGAGGATCCAACTATCTTCTATTAAGTCAGATACTTTACAAACATTTTTTAGAATGTGAAATAATGATGCCACCTTTCTCACTAAAATGTTTTTCTATGGAAATGTATAATTTTCAATAAAAATATTTGTGTTAACATATAATGATTTATTTAAAATAAATATTTAAATTTTTGTTTTAATTTTTAATGTATGAATATCAATAGATATTATCCACATAAACAAAAGTCATTTGGTAAACTCAATGATTTTTAGGAGTGCAAAAGTATTGGACACTTAGAAATTTTGAGAATTGCTGTTGTAGATTATAATACTTTTTCTGAAAATACATTCACTGCAAATATTGATTTATCTAGTAGGCATCAGAACAAATTCTGCTAAATGAGGGATGTATTTAGTTATATTTTATATTGAAATATATGAATATTTAAGCCCAAATAGCCTCAGAGAAACAGTCATTTCTCTTCAGAACACTTCCTTTGGCAAACTCACCAAACAAGTTGTTTCTATGATTCTTTTAATAATTTTAGATGCTGAAAAATTCTAAAATATTGGAGTCTCCAAATCATGTTCTTTCCATTCAACTAAACTCTTTCAATTAATAAATAGTCCCTAAATGAGTACTTAACAGGAGATTGAAGAGTATTACAGGATTAGTTTATGCTTTAAAACAATTTTCTCCTATGGGGACAATATTATTTGTTTTTACTTTGAATATTCTTCATTAATATTTCATTCCTTTTAATATTTAAATCTTGGTCATCCAGGAATAGATTCTAATTTTTGTATACTTGAAAAAATTCTCATGGAGCAATATATACAGAAACCTAGGCAGGATAGCACCCAACTTACTGGACTCAATTCTCTTCACTGTTTCTGATATGATCCAATTAGCTCTCAAGCAGTAAATAAAGTATAATACTATTAGTACTGTAATGGCAATGCAAGTATTTGTATGTCCATTTTTATCAGAGCAAGTGGGTAAAAATAGCCCATTTGTGAAACATACTTTCTTCTACCGGGATATTATGGTGATATCTCAGGCTCCATTATCAATCATTACATCAGTTTAATCCTTCCTCATCTTTCTCTCATCTTCATCCCTGTTGTCCATAACTAAGTCCAAGATCTTGTCATCTGTGGCATAGAATAGCTGAACTAACCTCCCAAATTGTCTTCCACATAATATTTCGGCTCTCTAAAGTGTATTTCATAAAATGCAGCCACACCGATCTTTGTAAAATGGAAATCCATTCACAGTTCTCTTTTGAATGTTTTCTTAGATTCCTTTGCCATGTTCTACAGTCCCTTCTTCATATGCCTTCTGCTCTAGCCATACTGTGCTGCTTACAGATCTCTTAAATATATTTATCTGAGAATCATTCCTTAATTTGAAACATCCATCCCTTTTTCAGTGATGTCACCTGGAAAATTTCTACTCATCTTTCAAGTCTTACTTTCAACAATCATCCCTCTGAGAAGGCAGGCTTCTCCAGCTTACTTTGACAGAATGAGGTCCTATTCTTTCACGTTTGCATGGTATATACTGTATTCCTTGGTCATAGCACTTTTCACCTTGAATTGCAATCATTACTACCAATGATTATTGAGCACTTACTAAATTTCAAACATTGGACTAAGTATTTTATATATTTACATACATTATTTAATTCTCACAATAACTCAATGAGATATGTACTTTTACATAAAAACACAAGCTTGTGTTTTTAATCATTATGTAATTCTGCCTCCCCTATGAGTTCTTAAGAATGAGGACAATGTAATATTTATATTCATTCTCTAGTCTAGCAGAGTGCCTAGCATGTGATGTGTTCTTAATTAATATTTCTTGAATGACCGAATAAAGTACTTATAAAATCACGTTAAAAATTTTTTTGAATAATTACTCTGTACAACAATATAATTCACTTAATTCAAATAAGTTTCCCATGATAAATGTCATCTATCACTAAGATTTTAATTTTATTCTTTGACTGCTCTTCTTAGGAATTTTGTCAAGGGAGTTGCATTCTGCACTTTAGTTTTTACTCACAAAGATTGTGAAGGGAAAGTGTTAGGTGATTATTTATTCTGACAAAATTTTCAAGCTGAGAAGATTCTGTGCCAACCTGTTACTCTAAGCTTTGCACGCTCATATTCTCACTTGTGAGTAGTATCAGGACTGCTTGAACAGAGGTCTGAATTTCTGATGCTGTTTTGTGAAACTGGTAATTTAGAGTCAGCAAGACAAGTCAACTGAAACACAAATGCTGTTTCACGATTGGATTTGTTTATAAACTCCTTTTTAACTAGCTTTATTTCAGAACTTACAGGCAGGCATTTTGGAGAGATTCAGATGGTCCTCACCTCCTGGTGCTTTCAGACTACTAACTAGTAACATGTGCTTTCAGACAAATATCTATTGTGCAAAACTTGATACCAAGGTCAAAATTGCTAAGAAAATACTGAAGAGAGAGTGATGCATTCTGATGACAGAAAAGACTTTCTGCAGTGGGAGGCATCTGATCTAGGTACTGAGAAGTAAAATTTAGTAGGTGGACAGGTGGGAACAGCACTTTAAGAAAACTCCACACACGATAGCAGAAAAGCAAGAAAGTTCAAGATAAATTTGGGACATGGAGAGAAACAAGGTGTGATTGGAGTGTAGGTGAAATATGAAGAAATTTGATAGAAAATATACAGGCATTTAAGCTAATGATGAAGATAAAGGTGGAGGCAGAAATGTAGCAAATTACTTTTTGCATGCTGTGGAATACAGATTTTTGTTAATTTTATAATTATATGTGTGTTATATATATTTCTCAAGAGGCAACACACATGATTTACAAAATTTACTGATTTTCAAGATATTTATAATAAAACATACATAATCATAATCTGTTACTGTTAAATTTGAGTTTAACAGTATTCTGCATAAAAATTTTCAGTGTTATTTATGTACAGCTATGATCAAGGTACAATTCTAAAACATAAGACAGACTGTTAAAAAATTTTGTGTAGCAGATTGAAAAGAATTTCCTCCATCCTTTTTTATTCTTGACAAATGATAATACTGCACTTCTTTTGGTTGTGTAACTGAACAGGTTACTCACCTTATCTTTGATTTTGTTTACATCTGTATAAAAACAATAAAAATTACTTGCTCCTTGGCTTTTTAAAATCAGTGTAATATAAAATAACATAAGTGAAAGTGTCAGGAAGGCCATAATCATTCTAAAAATTGGCCATATCATTTTTTTTTCAGAAACATAATAAAATGGGGAAGTATCCCCATGTATTTTGTTATTTTAGAAATAAAAGAGATTGAAAAATCCTTTATATTCAATCTGTTCAATTTTGATCTTCAGCCTTTGCCATGGCAGCCTTCGTCTATTCACCCACCCCCAGCCCCGCTCCACGAAGCACCATGAACAACACCAGGCTTTAAGGTTAGAAGAATCTTTATAGCAAGCAGACTGAGTTTCTTAACAATGGTAGTGAAAGCAGAAAGGTAATTACAGGACAGAGCAAACGGGGAGTGACGAGAGCTGTGCTGTCCACTATAGCAGCTACTAGCCACATGTGCTAGGAGAATTAAAATTAATTAAAATTAAATAAATTAAAAATTCAGTCCAATAGTTGTGCTAGCCACATTTTATGTGCTCAATATCCACAAATATCAGACAGCTCAGAGTTATAGAGCGTTTCCATCAATGCAGAAAGTTCTATTGGACAGTGCTGGATGCGAAGGTTAGACCTAATTGTATTACTAAGGTGTTAAATAATCTTTTTATCAATTATGCTTCATTTTTATATAACATTATGATAAGAATAATATCACTTCCTTTGCTTACCTTAGGAAGGATACAAAGAGTACAAAAGTAATTCATGTAACCAAAATGTTTGTACCCCCATAATATTCTGAAAATTTTTAAAAATGGGAAAAAATAAATTAAAAAATAGGCTGGTCATTCTCAAGGTCTCATCATTAAGAACCTATTTTCTGCCCAATTCTATGTTATGAGCTTTTAATCCTCTGGCAGAGATATGTGTGTATATACATGTATATGTCACAGTGAATGTATTAGTTTTAAAAACTGGAATGTTGATAATCATTTCTTGATCCGTCCTCTTTTCTCTTAACTCTCAATCAATAAATACTAAACACAGGTCTCTTCCAAACTGCCAGGTACTGTAACAGGCTACAGTGAATTTTATCTATTACATCAAGATTTTTATTTTGTGATCTTTGCAGCAGGATAAATGAAGGTGATTCGGAAACCTAATTGATTTCACTCTCTACTTCTTTTACTTAAAATTATAAAGATAATTTAACATGACAGAAGTTTGGGAAACAGAGGGAAAAATTATCCAATCATCTATCATCCAAACACTCAAACACAGTGACTATTGCATGTTTCTTTTTCTTTCCATCTTCTCTCTATTTATGTTAGAAGATATTTTACAGATAAAAACAATTGTGAGATAATAACTGGAAATAGACATCTGTTTGTGTGTTCTTTTTTCTTTTTTCTCATATAAGAAATAAATGATTGCCCAAGGCTGAAAATAAATTGTTCTGATTTATTTTTTAAAGATATCCATTGTCTTATTTCTTCTAGATTTAGCTATTGATAGGAAAGTAGAAATTGTTCCAGATTCTGAACCCTTACGATGCATTAGAATTGCTGATGATAATACAGCTCTCTTTCCCCAGTGGTCTTTCCTACTTACTGTGGAATTTAGAGGAGGTATTTGACTGAGAATTTGATGATAGAAATTTTGTTCCATGTTTTGGGACCAGAATTTTGCATTAGAACATTCAAATATTCAACCAATATTCATCAAGTGCAGACCACATACCATTTACTGTACAATTCACCAATGCAATGAAATGGTGGGAGAGGCAGAAAACTTCTGCTCTTGTGCAGCCTCCCAGCTAGTGTGTGAGACACACAAATTAACAGGCAATTACAATCCAATGCAATCAATGCTACTTCAGTAGCAACAGGAAGTTCAGAGAGCTATATGGGCATACTAAAGAGTCACAAAAAGTTTCAGTGAAGAAACACGAACAATGTATAGGAGATTTTAAGGAAAGTATCAGAGACTGGTATTTCAAGAAGAGAGGACAGAATGTGAGTTAGGTCAAAGAAAAGTCAGAGAACAGGTGCATTATGCTGGTGTATGAGTGTGTGCAGATGTGTGTGTGTGTGTGTGTGTGTGTGTGGTGGAGGAGGAGACAGATTTTGCTGAGAGCTAACACTTAAAAAGTTGTTAAAGGGATGATTACAAATGTATTCCCATGCAACCTAGACCACTTTGTTAAAGAGTCATCCAAAAGAAGATGATAAAATGTAATATGTTATAAATAGAATGGCAGGAACAGAATTGCATTTTAGAAAGATCACTCAGCTGAAGTGTCGTCTGTGTTTTATAAACTAAATGGTGATAGGAACAGTCAAAATGAGAAAGTCAAAATGCAATAGATTGAATGAACCTCATGCCTAAGAAAGGAGGTAAATACCGTTTGTTTAGCGATGTATAAATACATAAACTGCACCAATACATACGCATGCAGACATAGAACTAGGTCAGTAATCAGTAAGCATAATGGCACTTATTATAATAATTGGGCACTTAATATGTGTCAACAATTATACATTAAATGTCTTTAGCCTCACAACATCCTTGCATGGTAGATGTTATTATTTACAATTGACAAAGAAGAAAACTGAGTTTCACAGGATATAAGCAAGTTTCCAGGGTCTCTTCTCCCTTAAACAAGACGAGACTCTTTTTAACAAAAACCCGCACTGTGTCTACCATACTGTGCTCCTTCTTATTTAAACGTCGACCCCAGAGAAACCAACATGACTACTGCTGAAGTTTGATAGATTGGAAAAGCAAACACACCATGAACTCTCACCTTCCAACACATAGAATGAACAAAAGGGTCAACAAGCAGAAACACGTAATCTGCTCTGTTCACTTAAGAGAGGACTGGAGTTCCCTAGAAGGTGAAACTTCTTTTCCTTTAACTTCTCATACCTCTCAGAAGCTAATTTTTCAATATCCCAATTAGCCCAAAGATCATTTTCTTATATTCCAACCTTAGCTCTTACCTCATAGTTCTTCAATAAAACATTGTAAAAGCCAAAGCTGTTCTGGAAATAGAATTGGTTCTGGAAGGTTAACCAAATTGAATCTTTCTTGTTTGAATTCAGAACAGTTTTTCCTACACAGCAGAAATGAAATACATTACTCTCCATTGATTGCTTTAAAAAATAAAGGAAGTACCGTCTCTTACAAGCACATACACACACACTCAGGCACATGTGTGCGCACACACACGCACACACAATTTGCCATTTAAGAAAAGGGTATTGTGAGTCGGAAATTCCTGGACCGATTTTCTCTAGTAAATAATTTCATTTTCTGGTTTTTGGTCTTGACTGTCAACACGATGGTATCAAGTAAGTGCAATATGGGTGCATTGGTACACTTATACATTTCCCGTTTCTTTCAGAAGTAGCATCTCCTTTGATCCTAACAGTACACCTGTGAATTAGAATCTCACTTCAATTCGGGTCAGACTTGTGAGATGAAAATTCTATTTGATGATCACAATGAAACTGGTTTTGGTACAAAATAGCTTTTTAGCTAGGCACTTTCATAGCAAATAATCACAGAAGCTGAGTTTTCTTGTAATAAGGAGAGAATAACATTTTGGACTGTCTGGTGGAATCCCTGATAGCTTTTCTTGGTATTTTTCTAAATAAAAGTCTTGCACTTCTATTTTCCATTCTAACAACGGATTTTCCTGTGTCAAAGGATCTCATTTTATAAATGCTTCTATTTTTTTCAATACTTTGTAGCTTATTTGCTAGTTCTGTATTTTTTATCTTTACTATTTTCATTGCAGAAAATGTAGACGGTATTTCTGAGTAAAAGTGAAATAAAATAAAATTTCCACAGGGAATATCATTGGTATTGTCTCTCTCTCTTTTTGACTTTTTTCCCTCTATGTACATGTCTCATATATATATTTACACACACATATGTGTATATACACACACATACACATGAATATCTCACACAGACACATATCTCAGTAGGCTCCTTTTTCGCTTTTATTTTTAATTCACAAATTATAATTGTATATATTCATGGAGTACATAGTGATGTTTTGATAGATTTATTGTACAGTGATCAGATCAAGTAATTAGCATATCCATCATTTCAAATATTTATCATTTCTTTTTGTTGGGAACATTCAATATTTTCCTTTTAGCTATTTGAAACTATATATATTATTGTTAACTATAGTCATCCTACAGTGGTATAAAATAGTAGAGCTTATTCCTCCTATCTAGATATAATTTTGTGTCCCTTAACAAAATTCTTTCTATCTCTCCCTTCCTCCTACCCTTCCCAGCATCTGTTCTACTTTTTAGTTCTATGAGATCAACTTTTTTTTAGCTTCCATATGAGTAAGAACATGCGGTGTTTAACTTTCTGTTCCTGGCTTATTTTATTTAGCATAATGTTCTCTAGCTCCATCCATGTTGCTGTGAATGACAGGATTTCATTTTTTTTATGGTTGCATAGTAGCCCATTGTGTATATATACATTTTCTTTATCCATTCATCTGTTGTTGGACATCTAGGTTGATTCCATATCTTGGCTATTGTGAACAGTGCTGCAATAAACATGGGGGTGCAGGTCTCTTCAATATAATTATTTCCTTTTCTTTGGATAAATGGCCAGTAGTGGGATTGATGGATTATGTGGTAGTTCTATTTGTAGATTTTTCAGGAAATTCAATACTGTTCTACATAGTGGCTATATTAATTTACATTCCCTCCAACAGTGTATAACAGTCCCTATTTTTCGGCACGCTTGCCAGCATTTATCAGTTCTAGTCTTTTTGATAATAGCCATCCTAACTGGTGTGAGATGACACCTCATTGTGGTTTTGATTTGTATTTCCCTGATAATCAGTGATGCTGAGCATTTTTTTTCACATATTTGTTGGCCATTTGTGTGTCTTTTGAGAAATGTCTGTTCAAATGAGTTGACCCTTTTTTGATTGGATTGTTTGTTATTTTGCTGTTGAGATGTCCAAATTCTTTGTATATTCTGGATGTTAATCCCCTGTTGGATGAGTGGTTTGAAAACATTTTCTTCCATTCTGTAGGCTATCTTTTCACTCTGTCTATTGTTTCCTTTGCTATGCAGAAGCTTTTTAATTTGTTATAATCCCATTTGTTTATTTGCTTTTGTTCCCTGCCCTTTTGAAGTCTTATTCATAAATTCTTTCCCAGAGCAATGTCCTGAAGCATTTCCCCTATGTTTTCTTCTAGTAATTTTGTAGTTTCAGGTCTTATATTTAAATCTGTGATCTATTTTGAGTTGATTTTTATACAGGGTGAGAGTAGAAGTCTAGTTTAATTCTTCTGCACATGGATATTCAGTTTCCCCAAGTAAGCTTCTTTTACAAATATTATCAGTTACCCATTTTTTCCAATCAGCAATACAGCATAGATTCAATGAGTTACTACTATGTACCAGGAATTTTGTAAAATATAGGTATAGAATGGTGAATGAGAAAGAGTAGTTGCCCCTGATCTAGTCTAATAGATAACAAACAGATTAGATATTGATCTACATCATTTTAGGCTCCTAAAATATTGTTTTGGATGATTGTGTACTTATTGTGTGGGTATATGTACTGGACAATTTTTATTATTTTAAAAGTGTTAGAATGAATATCCTTGTGAATAACTATTTTCACACATCTATAACAATGTTAAAAATAATATATTTCAAAGGTTTTCTTAAGTTGGGCTTTAACTTTCTTTAAAAGTCTGTGACATATTATTTTATATTTGATATCTTATAATAACTAACTCTTCCTTCGTAAATTGCCCATGTTACAGTGCCTTAGGCTTAACCATTAATATGGTCAATTACTTGAAGTATTTCTTCAACTAAGATAATATTGCATGACTGTATGTTCTATGGCAAAATTTGTTCATTTAACAAATATTTATTTAGTGTGCCTACCATATTTCAACAACTGGGATACACACTGGGATTGTAAAGGGAACCAAGGAGAACAAAACATGCCTTCATAAGAGTTTATAGGAAAGGCAGAGACATAGTAAGCCGGATTTATAATACACTGTGATGATTATATTGACGGAAGATACACAGAGCTGTAGGAGCACAGAGGCAGAAAAGCACAACACTAAAGGTGAAACAATTGGAAGAGTGTGAGCTCACTGGTGAGATATGGTGAGTGTCTTCTGGACAACTCTGAGACTTAAATTGGGGTTTGATGTCTTAGCCACGGTGTTTTTATTATAAAACCTTATGCTTAGTGGTCAGAGATTGCTTATACATCCAGGAGGGTGGCTGTAGGATATAGTCAGAAAATCAGGGATCTGCACATCAGTCTTAAACCTAGACAGTACAGAGCAAGCAAAGCAAGCTAATTCTGGGCTATTGCTGGGGCACACAGTAATATCATTCCAGATGTGAAATTGGCAACTGGCCGTTTTTTTATTTATCTGTTGCCTCAGTTGAACACATTAACTCTTTTTTTCTCCCTTATCACATTATTTGCACTTTCTTCCTTCTTTGCATTAGTATTGTATTGCATAGGTCCATATCTTATTTCCCCTTTAATTCTACTCTTGGAAATGATTTTCATGATTAACTTTATCTCTTTGGAATCTGATATTTGCATGTAATAGAAGTGCAATGACTTTTTAAATTTTGTGTTTTCCCTTGGAAATTACCCTATTTCTAAAAGTGATAATAAAAAAGGGTATGCACATGTTAGTTGGACAGGGTACAGGAAACCAGGAATAGTCTTGATGAGAAACATGTTTGATACATATATTCAAGACTCATAAAACTTCTAGGAACTTTATGAGATCTTCTAGGCTTGAACACTTGAATCCAGCCAGGTTATACCTAAGTTAACAGAAGAAAGGTAATGTATTCCCCTATGTCAGATGAATTTTATAAATGTGTAAAAGAAGGACAGGATTACTAAGGTTTCATTATTCAATGTCATTGGTAAAAATTTGCTTGTAGTCATTGGAGAACTGTGGAAACTGAAAGCAGCATGCCATCCTTAAGCAAAGCACTAAAACTGTAGCCATCTGTCTTTTGTGAACCACACTGGGAGCTTAATTAAAGAAACCTGCACCTGACTCAAACTGCTTTGAAAACCAATTTCTAATTCATTAATTGGGGAATAAAGTTCCTAATACTTTGAACCACTGATATGAGCAGTCAGAATGTTTATTCAGTAGTTTTCAAAATTGAAAAAAAAAAGCAGTTTTCTTGTATATTTTTCATTTTAGGAAAGGACTCTCATATAGAAAGAAAGCCAATGTTTAAAACAGATAAAAGTGGCACTGCTCTGGCTGAGGTGGAGTTCAGTTGTCCAAAGCCCCCTCCCTTCTCCTCCACTTATCCTTTTGGCCTCTGTCCTCCTTCCACCCTCCCAGTCACCCCTGGGGCATTTCCATGGAATCTGGGTTTCTGCTGATCTCATTCGAAAGCCAAGGGCTGCGCTATCCAATTTGCCAGTTCTGGCTCCAGAGCTTAGCCATAAATATTATAGTTGTTTCCAAGGGACATCCTCACACTTGTGCACATTATTGATATTATTATTAGTAGTAGTAGTAGTATGGAGAAAGAAGATAGGAATGGGTTGTTTTCTACATAGTAAAATATTTATTTACTGCTTTTGCTTTAGCTCTGAACAAGGTTTCTCAGTAAGAGGAGAGAAACCCTGGTCACTCCTCCTCACTATCCAGAAAAAACAGGTCTTTTCGTGCATTAGTAATGGAATGTATTAATTTATTAATCTACTAGAAGTATACCAACAGTTGAGTAGGTAGTCAGCAAATACTTAAAACCAGAGATGGTGTTTAAGTAATCAGTTCATCAGGCAAAGGGTATGGAAAAGGGCCTAACAATTGCAAGAGCAAAAAAGTAAAAAGAACATATCACATGTGGCTAAGCGTTCACGATGCGTATTATTAAGTGCAGCATCTGAGTCAGCAGGTGTTGTGTGAGTGGCTTCATTGTCCTAATGAGGAGTTTACATTTATCTTTATGTGGGAGGCATTGGCATGTAAGTAAGTATGCTTTTTGGAAAGGTTGTTTAAAGTAGCCAGAGTTAACTCAGAAAATATTTCAACAGAAAGAAAGAACATACTTAAAATAGAGATTTCTATAAAATTAACATGTAAGAACTGTAAAATATTAATGCAGGAGGTGGTATAAAATGGGAAAATTAAGTTATATGTGATGCTTCTTAAGTGATATATTAAAAGGGAATCTTTTTTTCATAATTCTAGTTTACAGTCTCATTTAGTCATCCTATAAAAGTTGCTCTATCATGCTTCTTATTTCTTTATTTAAAAAATTCAATATGATCAATCCAGTTTTTAAAGCCAAAAAGTTATCCATTGATAGAGTCATTAGATTCTTCAGTGAGTCAACCTGTGCTAAGATTTTCCCCGTAGGTAAACATTCTCACTCTGATTAAAGCACAAAAAATAATAAAGCAGTTAGATTAAGAATGCTCCAGGTGATAATGTTTCATTGACTGACATTCCCCCAGTAATGTGAATGCCATCCTGTTCTCATTTTCTCCCAGAACCCTGTAGGGAGGCCAGATTGAATAACCAACCAAAAAAAAAAAAAAAAAAAAAGCAAACAAAACAAACCCCAATTTTTGAAAAGGTCAAAAACACAGAACATAATTTGATCCCTAAAATAATCGATTACTTTGCTTGCATAGACAGATCTAGAAGAGATGACAGAGAACACTGAAGGAAACTACAGTACATAAATTTGGTCTTTGTATTTAATTAACTGATAATTGACAAATTCTAAGCATCCTGGTGAATTGTAGCCTCTGTTTTAAGCCCTTTAAAATCCAATGCATTTTTTGTCTGGAATTTGAGTCAAAGTGGGTAACAAAAATTGTCAGAATGGAAAATTAACTGCAAACCACACACAACTGTCTTCCTTAAAAAATAATGGATGTAGGAATCTAGTGTTCAACATGAAGACTACGATGAATAACATTATAAACTCGAAATTTGCTAAGAGAGTAGATTTTAGGTACTTTTATCATATACAAAAAAAAGATAACTATGTGAGTTGATGGATATGTTAATTTTCTTGACTGTAGTATTCATTTTACTATGCAAATGTGTATCAAAACGTCATGTTACACAGCTTAAATATATACAATAAAAGTAAATAAAAATAAAGGAGTACTTAAACAACTATTTTATTCTCCCATTTTGACCTGGACACTCACATGTGCGTGTGTGCTCACACACACACACACACACACACACACACAAAATTATGTCTCTCTCTGCTGCTTACAAACCATCACTGGTTCTTCAGTATTCAAAATTCTTAATTTCATATATAAGATCCTTTATAATCTGTCCTCTCCCTATCTTCCTGGCTTCCAGTTTACCCTTTGTTCCTGCATCCTTTGCTCCTGCCAAAATAAACTTCTCGCTCCCCCATTTCACAAGACAAACTTGTGAAGATGGAACAACCCCCTCCTAACAAAGACCTTTCATGTGGCCATTGCAGTGACCAACTTAAAGATGCAGCTCAGATGTATCTTGATTTAGGCCACACGACTTTTGGATCACCTATTTCCTGCCAAACACTATTAAAGTACCAAGAGTTTGACATTAATTATTTATTAATATATTTATTATTCACAACTTCTGCAGGTAAAGATTGTCATCTCTATTTTAGAGAAAAGAAAGAAACTTGAGGGACAAAACGAGTGAGAGAATGTGCTCAGTTGGCTGAAGACGTAGTCAGATGTGAATTCATAGCTACTGATGCCAAGGCCCCAAGTATTGGCTGTACTGCTGTATTGCATATTGTATTAGTTTATTAGAACAAAAAAGGAGAAATAAGAACCATGTTAAAACCTATTTGTTCAGGTAAAAGCGAATTCAATATTATTAAAATCAACACCTATGGTATTTCTGGTGCACTGAGCTACTTTTCATGGTGAGAGAGAGGAAAAGGGAAAAGTTCTTAGGAGCACCAAAAGTTCCTGCTTGGAAGCCTGGTGGCACAGCATTCACTGACTGATAAGAAAAATCACAGAAGAAACCAAATTTTCACAGAAAAAAAATAAGCTTTGTTTTGGTTTTGGAATGTTATCAGTGAGAAATTGCAGTATCCTTAGATGGATATGGACGATAGAAAATTAACCATACACACTCTCATCTAGAATCTCAAATTTCAGAATTAGGAGCATTTATATGGTAGAAGAAATGGTGGCAATGGATAAGATTATCTAATTGCTGCTAATTGTGAAGCTAATATATAGAAGAGAGATTTAGTTGGAGAAAGGTCCAGGTCATGTAATCCTAATACATGGAAGTTAGGTTTCATTAAATGACTACTGTAAATTTAAAAACTGCATAGACATCACAAGGTATTGCCTAATACATGAGAGAAAAGACAATATCGTTGTCTCCTTAGAGTTCAGGAGTTCTTTTACTAATAACACCTATGAGAAACCCTGTTAAGACAGAGTGCATCAGTTAATGTCTCTAAACCTCAGAGTAATAACAGTTATTAATAACAACAGCAATAATGTGCTCATCTGGGGCCACTTGCCCTCAGCTTCCTAGGAGGTTATAAGGATTCAAGAAATGGTGACATATTATAGAACAATTGCAGTTTCTTGCTTAATAGATGTATTGCTTTTAAATTTTTGGCTTGGTCCTCTACTTAGCATCCTGTAGTTTATTAGAACAAAAAATTGATAGATCTGGGATAATAAAGATGTAGAAACCTATTTGTTGAGGGTCTATAAAAGCAAAAATATAAAAATCAATTAAACGCAAAACTTCAAAGTCATTTCAAAGTTCAGTGGTGTCATATTATGTTTTTGAATTTCAACACTGTCATTTTAAAGGAGAAATGAGAAATCTAGGTCATCAGATTATCAAATGGAAGATTTTATATGCTGTGCTGAGCTTAAAAGCCTTCCTATTGGGCAATGGAATCCCTGAAAGTGTTATTGAGAGACAGATCTAATTTATGAGTATATAATTCTGTGAGAATTTTTGAGGGGCATAAGACTAGAAACTAGTGGTAGGAGGTGGGGGGTAGCCAGTCCTTACTGCAATTTCCTTTTGTAGAAGAAAATAGGTAATGGATGTCCTCAGTAGGAATTTAGGTTGGGCTGAGACTGTTCTAACAGTATCTCCTGCTTGTTTATTTGTTTTTATTTTGAAAAATATCACACTAAAAAATTGTTGAAAGAATGGTACAATATATACTCATATATTCCTTACCAAAGAGACCATCTGTTAACATCTTACCACACACTTCCCTCTTGTCAAACTATTTGAAAGTAGGCTACGGATGTCATGACATTTAATCCATAAATACTTCAATAGACATATTTTAAGAATGAGCAGCTTCTCTGACACAGCCTCAGCACCCTTACAGCACTAAAGAAAGTCAACATCAATTCAATAACAGCCCCTACAAATGTCTTCACTTCCTCAATTATCTAAAAAAATAGCCTTCATGGTCATGTTTAATTTGTTTGGTTTTTGTATTTTTTGGTGTTTTTTAAATTTCTAAAATCCAGATTTATATATTTTTATTATTTCTCCTTAATTTCTTTTGATGAAGAAACAGTCTTCTCCACTTGCTTTGTTTTCTATAACACAATGATTTGAAACATTCAAGTCGGTTGTTCTGCCAAATACCTCACAGCCTAGAGATGTCTGTCTCCTCATGAGAACATCCCATTGGTGGTGTCATGTGTCTCTGATGCATCACATCAGGAAGCACATGATGCATCATTACTTGGTTAAGTTTAAGATTACCGGATATTTCCATTGCAAAGGAATTTTTACATTTTGTAAAATGGAAATTGATATTGTGTTTCCCAGCAACATTTGGTTGACTAATGATTCAATGATGTTGTCTAAATCAGTTATTACTATAGTGGCTCTACAATTATAGTTGCCATTATTTCTGTAAAGGAGTTTCTTTTTCCCGTCCCCTTTCTTCTCTCCCTCTTCCCCTCCCCCCCATTATTATGTACAAATGGTTTCATTTTTTTCAGTTCAAATGTGTTATATTCCATTGTCCTCATTATTCTCTTCAATGTTTCAACTTTGTTAATGGGATCTCATCTAAACTGGCTTCTGTGTCCTTTTCTCATGGCCCCATTAGACTTTGAGCATTTCCTTATTTTCTGGAACAATAAGGTGCTGCAGGCTCACCTTGTACTTTTTCTGCCCCAGACTAAAATTAGCCATTTCTTCAAGAAGCTTTGGTTCTTTTTTTTTTTTTTTTTTTTTTTTTGAGACAGAGTCTCACTCTGTTGCCCGGGCTAGAGTGCCATGGCATCAGCCTCGCTCACAGCAACCTCAGACTCCTGGGCTCAAGCAATCCTCCTGCCTCAGCCTTCCAAGTAGCTGGGACCACAGGCATGAGCCACCATGCCCGGCTAATTTTTTCTATATATATCTTTAGTTGGCCAATTAATTTCTTTCTATTTTAGTAGAGACGGCGTCTCGCTCAGGCTGGTTTCGAACTCCTGACCTTGAGAGATCCGCCCGCCTCGGCCTCCCAAAGTGCTAGGATTACAGGCGTGAGCCACCGCGCCCGGCCCAAGAAGCTTTGGTTCTTATTAGTAGAAAATGCTGCTTAAAAACAAAAGTCTAAGTATTGAGTGTTTACTGCCTCTTGGATTCCTTTCCTTCTTGCTCCTTTCAGGGAATAGAGTTAGGGGGAAAAAAGGTATGTGCAGCTACACGTGGGCACACATGAGTGCACACGTGAGTGTGTTCGTACTGACAGCTTCAAATTGAAATCTGACACTAGAGGGCTTTTTCTCATATTCCTGCGTTTGATATTTATATTTCTCTTCTTTGATAGTGAATGTTCTTATTTCTCAGAATATCCACGTTTATGCATTTTTTCAATCCATATATTCAAAATAGTTTTAGAATTGCACCACCAAGACCATTACAAAAAAATCAATTAACTAAAGTTCATACTTTTTTCAGTTCTTTTTATTCTTGTTCCATATTTCCCATAGGCTTTACAGTCAAAATGCTGTGTTCAGAAGTTATTTGAACTAATTTTTCCCTGTGAATATTTTATCAATTTGCATGGAATCAGGATTATCTTTTTCATTTTTATTAACTTTCAGAGTTTAATTTTTTTATTTTTATTATATTTTTGAATAATGAAGCCATATCCATTGTTCAAAAGTTAAATTTATAAGTGTAGGCTACTCTTTCTCCCATACCTATTCCCATCAAAAAGTCTTCTTTTCTCCAAACAAATGAGGCAAAAAAAAAAAAATTTTTTTTTGATTGTTCTTGAGGGCTGAAATGCTTTTAAAAGGTCTTCCAAAAAAAAAAAAAACCCGAGATGAGATCACAGTATGTGGTGTGATTTCAAATCAAAGAAAAAAAAAAGCTATTTAAATAATGTTCCAAATTGAAGCTAGTGTACAAAGAAAAAAAAATTACAATTGGTAATTTGGGAGAGTTGTGGAGTAAATCAGCTGAGGCCTGGGCCACTAATAGGGACCGATCTGCTACATTCGGACAGGCTTATCTAATTTTGTGTTAGGAAGCCCCGCGTTTAAAACTAGGCCACCAAGGTGTGAGAAAAATTACTACGCCTCGTTGAATGACATTTGACCAAGACAACACATAATATAAAGACATTCTACAATCTGGCTCCTCCTATTACTGCATCCTCCACTCTCCATGTTATCTGCTTTATTCTTGCCGCTACGGCTGCCCCCGCATGCACTGTTCTTTGCACACCCTCTGCTACTTCTCATTTCTGTAGTTTTACCCATGGTTTGTAATGCCCCTCAGACTCGTTTTTCAACTAGAAAGCTACTATTTCTTAATACAAGTATTTACTTAGACATCCGATACTTCTTTTCTCTTCTTTTTTCTCCATATTTATTTACCCATTGCCCTACTAAATGTCAGATTTGCTCATATTATTTTACCAAGCACACACATATACACACTCACACACAATTATTCTAATCTAGTTTCGTGTTTGCTTATCTGTTTTAAACTGTGAGCTACTTGAGGGCAGGTCCCCAAGGCTTAGCATGATGCCTAACACAAGAAGATGTCCAATAAATATTTGTTAAAAACCAAGTGAGAATTACTAGGGAAGAATGATCATATTGCTTCTTTTGTAGCTTGCATATGGAGATAAAATATACACACAAATTATAATTTTTAAAAATTCTTAGCTTCAATTGTCCGTGTATGTTTTTGGCCTTTTTTTCTTCAGTGCTAACCCCACAAGCTGTGATAGGATAATACTGGTACATCCTGTTTGCTTGAGCCTCATGAAAATGAAATTAACGTGGTCAACTTTGGCTGCTTGATTTAAAAATTATTTTGCATTATAAAAATGCTATTTTGAAGTAAATACACTTGGCACCAAAGTTCTGATGATTGAAAACAAAACAAAATCCAAGTAGGTGAAACACAAAACAAAATTGAGTAAATAATTCACGACTTGGTCAGTGACACTTGGAGAATGAAATTTGAATATATATTGTGGTGATCTCAAGAGAAGAAAAATTATTTCAGATGTGCCAGAATAAAACGGAATTCTTGAGTCATCCACAGATGAATTAGTCATAAACTAAAAATATAGTATATGCAAGGAAAAAGGAAAATTATTCCAGAGGATAAAAAATAGAGCAATTGTGAATTTAAAATACACTGCAATCAAGAACTTTTTAGGCAGATATCAGTAGGGCAGCAATCACAGTACAAATTCCAAGTTAGGGAACTAGAAGAGGATATGGGCTAGAATCCATCCTGGAACATGTGAATAGAGAAGGTTTGTTTCCAAAATGCAAACTTAATGTAACTTAGGAAATAAAAAATGAATTTAAACTTTATATATGCGATGCCAACACACAGGTGTAAAAACATAGCCAAATTTTAATGTTGATTCTAAAAGATATTCAAATGATTTACCTGCCTTTACTTGAACCGTGTTACAATGCAGGTGGGATGAAAAGACAGTGAGTAAATACAGTGTTTTGTACGTTGGCACTGGGAAGTCAGAAAGACTGGATTTGGTTCTACCACTTTCTGAATACATAATTTTAGACAAATTACTTGACTCTATGAGGCATAGCTTCTTCTTTTAAAAAAACAGAAATAACAATTACCTCACAGGACTATTATATGAATTAAATTTAAAAATATGTGAAAAGTATTAACACAATGCTTGACACATAATACATGCCCAATAATTATCTTTATTTTTTTTTTCTTGTTGAAGATCAGCCTCTGTTTCCTAAACAAATTTTCTAAATTATGGATGGTCAGCCCTTCAAATATTAAGCATATAAAAATATTTCTTTGTCATTTGAAATGAAAACTTATTTTGAAAAATAAAACACACAAAAATCCCCAAAATTTGCATACTTTATTCTCTTCCTAAAAAGAGTAAAATGTGAAAAGGCTAACATATTCTTATCCAGTAGGCGCCTCACGATAAATATTTGTTTTCTTCTCCCAGCTTTATTGAGATCTAATTGACAAATAAAAGTATATACTTTTACAGTACACAACATGATGTTTTGATATATGTATGACATGTGCACATTGTTAAATGCTTAAGTCAAGCCAATGACGTATCCATCACCTCACATACTTAATCATTTTTTTTTTTAGTGGTGGTGGTGAGAACATTCAAGATCTATTCTCTTGGCCAGGTGTGGTGGCTCATGCCTGTAATCCTAGCACTCTGGGAGGCTGAGGCTGGTGGATTGCTCAAGGTCAGGAGTTCAAAACCAGCCTGAGCAAGAGCAAGACCCCATCTCTGCTAAAAATAGAAAGAAATTAATTGGCCAACTAAAAATATATAGAAAAAATTAGCTGGGCATGGTGGCACATGCCTGTAGTCCCAGCTACTCAGGAGGCT
>CAUYRT010029933.1:0-25300 GCA_963574885.1 Lepilemur ruficaudatus
CCCAAGCTTTTGATTAATTTTGATTAATGTTTGCTGGGTATTTTATGAGTCCTCCATCAGATACATGCTTAGCAAATATTTTCTCCCAGTTTCTGGCTTGTCTTTCAATTCTCTTAAAAGTGCCTCTAGAACAGAAGTTTTTAATTTTTATGAACTTCATTTGGCAATTTTTTCTTTTATAGATTTTGCTTCTGATGTTGTAACTAAGAAACCTTTGCCTAACCCAAGGCCACAGAGATTTTTTTTCCTATGGTATCCTCTGGGAGTTTTATAGTTTTTGGTTTTACTTTTAGGTCTATAATGCATTTTAAGTTAATTTTTGTATATGGTGTGAGGTATGGATAAAGGTACGTTTTATTTTACATGTAGATATCTATTTAATAGCACCATTTGTTGAAAAGACTAGCCTTTCTCCACTGAATCAACTTTGAAACTTTGTTTAAAATATATATATATATATATATATATATTTCTGGACTCTATTTTGTTCCATGGTTCTATATATCTGTCTTTATTCCAATACCACACTGCCTTAATTAATTGCTTTAGCTTTATAATCAATCTTGGAACCAGGTAGCATTCATCATTTAACTTTATTCTTCCTTTTAAAAGTTGTTTTTTCTAGTCCAAGTCCTTTGCATTTCCACGTAAATTTTAGAATTGGTCTTTCAATTTCTACAAAAAATCCTGTTGCGATTTTGGTTGTGATTATGTTGAATCTCTAGTACCGTGTTGATTCGAAGTGGTGAGAATAAACATACTTATCTTGTTCCCAATCTTAGAGAGAAAGTGTTCAGCCTTTAACCATCAAGGAGGTTTTTTGTAGATGCTCTATATCAGGCTAAATAAGTTCCTTTCTATTCCCAGTTTGCTAGTTTTTTTTAAATTATAAAGGAATATTGGATTATATATAATTTTTTTCTACATCTATTCATGTGGTCATATTTTTTCTTTTTTTGTGTGGCAGACAGAATAACAGCCTTCAAAAATGTCCATGCCCTAATCCTTGAAATCCCTGAAACTTACGTGTCAAAAAGAACTTTGTGGATATGATTAAGTTAAGGCTATCGAGATGGGGAGAGTATCCTAGATTACCCAAGTGGGCCCAATGCCATCACAAGTTTCCTTAAGAGACGGAAGAGAAAGGCAAAAAAATCAGAGATGGAGAAGTGATGGCAGAAACAAAGGGGAGAGAGACAAAGAAAAAGAGAGAGAGAGAGAGAGAGAGAGAGAGAGAGAGAGAGAGATGAAGATGTTATGCTGTTGTTTGAAGATGGACTACGGAGGAGATGGCTATGACCTGGAATGCACACAGCCTTTAGGTGTTGGAAAAGGCAAGGAAATACATTCTCCCCTAGAGCCTCCAGAATTAATGCAATCCTGAATCAACTTGATTTTAGCCTAGTGAAACCCATGTGGACTTCTGATTTGCAGGATTGTAAAATAATTTTGTGTTGTTCAGGCCGCTAAGTTTGTGGTAGTTTGTTACATAACAAAAGGAAATTCATATGATGAATTACATTGATCTAACTTTGAATATTAAACAAACTTGGTATCCCTGGAATAAACCTCCTTGGTCATGATGTATTATCCATTTTATGTATCGTTGGATTCAATTTGCTAAAATTTTATTTAGAATTTTACATCTGTGTTCAAAGGGTTTTGTCTGTAGTTTTCTTTTCTTGTAGTGTCTTCATTTGGCTTTGTCATCAGAGTGATGTGGCCTCATGGAATAAGTTGGAAAGTGTTCTCTCCTCTATTTTCTGGAAGATTCTGTGTTATATTGGTATTGTGGCTAAAACCGAGGAGTTTCTCCTACTCTCACACATCACTCAACACCATACTGCCGACAGTGGGGTGTGTGGGTAGTTTCTGCACATGCCAAGCATCATCCAGCAGACACAGCTGGGAGTCCTCCAATTCAGTTCAGTTCTGGCTCTGTCTTCCTGGAGGTGTCTTCTCCAGATCCCACAGGTTCAGGGCTCACTACCACCAGACTTCCCCCGACTACAAACGCCAATTGCAAGACCCCGTGCTTTTGACCACCCCAACCGTTGTCGGGATTCCTTCCTCTGGTCCGAATAATTTGCTAGAGTGGCTCACAGAACTCAGGAAACACTTTACTTATGTTTACTTATTTATTATAAAGGATATTACAAAGGATACAGATGAACAGCTAGATCAAAGACATGCATAGGGAAAGGCATGTGTGGAGGGGCACGGAGATCCCTTCCATGCCCTCTCTGGGGGTGCCACTCTATAGGCACCTCCACATGTTCAGCTGTCAGGAGGTTCCCTGAATCCAGTCCTTTTCGGTTTTTATGGAGGCTTCATTACACAGGCATGACTGATCAAATCATTGGCGATTGGCGAGCAACTCAATCTTTCGCCCCTCTCCATTCCCTAGAAGCTGTGGGGCGAAGCTGAGAGTCCCAACCCTTTGATCATGCCTTGGTCTTTCTGGTGACCAGCCCCCACCCTGAAGCTATGTAGGAGCTACCAGCCACCAGTTATCTCATTAGCACATGCTATGGTCTGAATGCTGGTGCCCCCCCCAGATTCACGCGTTGAGACCTAACCCCCAAGCTGATGGTATTAACAGACGGGGCCTTTTGGGAAGTGACTAAGTCACAAGGGCTCCACCCTCATGTGTGGCATTAGCACCCTTATTAAAGAAGTTGAAGGAAGCTGCCAGGTCCCTTCTGCCCCTTGTACCATGTGAGGACACAAAAGCAAGGCACCATCCATGGAGCACAGAACAGCCCTCCCCAGACATCAAATGTGATGGTGCCTTGATCTTGGACTTCCCAGCGTCTGGGACTGTGAGAAATAAATTTCTTTTGTTTATAAATGACCCATTCTAAGATATTTTGTTATAGCAGCCTGAACAGACTGAGACAGTGTACAAAAGACACTCCTCACTCTGGAGATTCCAAGGGTTTTAGGAGCTGTGTGGCAGGAAATGGTGCACAGAATGAATATGTATTTCACAATATCGCAGCTTCCTTGAGTGCCTACTAAAATTCCCCAGTGAAGTCATCTGGTCCTGAAGTTCTTTTTCTGGGAAGGATTTAACAGCAAATTCAGCTTATTTAATAGATATTCCCTTATTCCTTGTAATATCTATAGAATCTATAGTGATATAATTTCTCTCATTCATGATACTGGTAATGTGTGTCTTCTCTGTTTTTCTCTGATCAGTCTAACTAGGAGTTTACCAATTTTATTGATTTCTTCAAAGAATCAGCTTTTGTCTGTATTGATTTTCTGTATTATTTTTCTGTTTTCTGTTTCATTGATTTCTGCTCTAATCTTTATTATTATTTTCTTCTGCTTACTTTGGGTTTAATTTGCTCCTTTTTTCCCCTAGTTGCTTAAGGTAGAAGCTGAAGTAATTGACTTGAAACTGTTCTTTTCTTCCAATATTGATATTTATTGCTGTAAATATCCTCCTAAGTACTGTTACGGTAGCATCCCACTAATTTTGTGTTTGCATTTTCATTCAGTTCAAAACACTTTATAATTTCCCTTTTGATTTCTTCTTTGACCCATGAGTTATTAAAATTGTTATTTAGTCTCCAAGTATTTGGTGATTTTTACATATCTCTGTTATTGATTCCTAACTTAATTTTATTATAGTCAGAGTACCTTATTTGTATGATTTGAATTATTTAAAATTTATTCAGAGCTTTTTTATGGCTCGGAATATGATCTCCCTTTTAAAATATTCTCTGTATACTTGGAAATAGTGTGTATTCTGATGTTGGGTGGAGTGTTCTAAAAATGTCAATTAGGCGAAGTTGTTTTATAGTATTGTTCAAATCTCCCAAATCCTTAGTGATTTTCTGTCTGCCCATTTTTATCAAGTATTGAGAGATGAAATTTCAAAGTATTGAAATTTCCAACTGTTATTGTGGATTTGTGCATTTCTTCCTGCAATTGTATCCATTTTTGCATGATGTATTTCGAAGGTTTGTAATTAGATGCATAAACATTTTGAATTGTTATGTCCTCTTGATTGATTAAGCCATTGATCATTATAAAATTAACTTCTTTATCCCCAGTAAGATTTTTGTGATCTGAAATCTATTTAGTTTGATAGTAGTATAGCTACTCCAGCTTCCTTTTTTTAACGTTAGCAGGGCATAGCTCTTTGCATCTTTTTATTTTTAATCTGTTTGTGCCTTTATATTTCTTTTCTTTTTCTTTGAGACAGGGTATTGCTCTGTCATCCAAGCTGGAGTACAGTGGCCTCATCATAGCTCACTGCAACCTCAAACTCCTGGGCTCAAGTGATCCTCCTGCCTCAGCCTCCTGAGTAGCTGGGACTATAGGCACACACCACTATGTATTTGTGTCTTTATGTTTAATATATATTTGAATCAGCATATAATTGAGTCTTGATTTTTTAATCCAATATGGCAATTTCCACCTTTTTATTGGGGTATTTGGATTATTTACATTTAATGTGATTATTGATATGGTTAGGTGTAAGTCTGTCGTCTCGTCATTTGTTTTTTATTTGTCCCACCTATTTGTTGCCCTTTTCATCTTTTTCTGTCTTATTTTGGATTAAATGAGTATCTTTGTTTCCAATTTATCTCCATTGTTGACTAATTAGCTATAACTTTTTTTTGAGACAGAATCATCTTGCTCTGTTGCCTGGGCTAGAGTGCCGTGGCATCAACCTAGCTCACAGCAACCTCAAACTCCTGGGCTCAGGCGATCCTCCTGCCTCAGCCTCCCGAGTAGCTGGGACTACAGGCATGCGCCACCATGCCCGGCTAATTTTTTCTATATATTTTCTATATATATTTTTAGTTGGCTGATTAATTTCTTTCTATTTTTAGTAGAGACAGGGTCTCACTCTTGCTCAGCCTGGTTTTGAACCCCTGACCTTGAGCAATCCGCCTGCCTTGGCCTCCCAGAGTGCTAGGATTACAGGACTGAGCCACCGTGCCCAGCTTAATTAGCTATAACTTTAAATTTTGTTATTTTAGGAGTTGTTTTAGGGCTTACAGTATGTATCTTTAACTTATTACAGTTGAATGATATTATATCACTTCAGGTAAGTACAAGAATCTTACAATAGTATACTTCTATTTCCCCTCTCTCAGTCATTATTATATTCTTGTCATGCATTTTACGTACATATGTGTTATAAATCCCATGATATACATTGTTATTTCTATCTTTTCAAGTGGTTTAAATAATAATAAAACATACATTCACCCATGTAGTTATCACTTTTGGTTCTTTTTTTCCCTCTTTCCATATTTCTCTCTGGCATCATTTTGCTTCTGCCTGAAGGACTTCCTTCACTACATTCCTTGTAGTGAAAGCCCATTGGTGATTGAATCTTTAAGCTTTTGTATGTCTGAAATAATCTCATTTTGTTTCTGTTTTTGAAAGATATTTGTGCTGGGTTTGGAATGACAGGCTGACCCTGACTTGCCTTGGGTACTCTAGTCACGCATATACTAGGTTGTTTAAAGTTGTCCTACAGATCATTGATGCCCTCTTTTATTTATTTTTATTCTTTTTGAGGAGAAGGAAAGAGGAGTTTATCAATTTGCCAGCAAATGAGGAGGGTGGCAGACTCCCATCTCAAAGTACCAACATCCTGCTTCTGAGCAGAAGTACATAGTTATAAGGTTCTGATTCAGGCCATCTTCCACATGGAAAACTGGACAATTCCCTTGAGCCATCTCCTGTGTCAAAAAGAATAAAGGACACTCTCCTGCCCCTCCTACCACTAGCCTGAGGCAAGGATGCAAGTTTTAGTTCTCCAAAAGGGTGAGGGAGTTTTGAAGAGACAGAAAACATTTTTACCCTTTTCAGGCCATTCTCTCTGTTACATATTCCCCACTGTCAATTTTACCCTTCCACGTCTATGTGAGGAGGGGTAACGTGGTCATCAAGCTACTTCCTGCTGAATTGGGTGATGCCCTCTTTAAAAAAAATTCTGTTTTTCTCTCTATGTTTTATTTGGGTAGTTTCTATTGTTATGTCTTCACGTTCACTAATCTTTCCTTCTTCAAGGTCTAATCTGCCATTTATCCCATTCAGTCTGTTTTTCAACCTTAGCTTGTGATTTTCATCTCTGTAAGTTTGATTTGCATCTTTTTTATACCTTAAATGCCTTCACTTAACTATTTGAACATATGAAGCACAGTTATAATAGCTGTTTTAATGTCCTTGTTGGCTGATTCTAACATCTCTGTAAATTCAGAGTCTGTTTTAGTTGATTTTTCTCTTCATTATGGAGCATATTTTCCTGCTTCTCTGCATGCCTGATAATCTTTATTAGCTGCCAGGCATTGTGATTTTTACCTTTTTTGAGTATTTTTGCATTCCCTTGAGTATTTCAGTCACATATACATTAGGTGTTTTTACATTCCTGGTTATCTTTGTCTTTCTACAAAAATTGTGAACTTTGTTCTGGAATGCAATTAATTTATTTACAGGAAGAGTTTGATCCTTTTAGGTTTTGCTTTTCAGTTTTGTTAGGTGGGACCAGAGCAGCATTTAATTTAGGGGTAATTATTCCTCAGTGTTGAGGCATGACTCTTCTGAGTATTCTACCCCATCCTGCATGAATCGTGAGGTTTTCTAGTCTTGGCAAGAACAGACGTTATTCCAGTGTGATTGCTGGGTACTCTTTCCTCCAATATCTTTAGATAGGTATTTGCCCAGCCGTGGGTATTTTCCTTATACACACGTGCTGATCAGTGCTCTGATGAATTCCTGAGGGGGACCCTCTGCAGGCCGTCAGGGTTCTCACTCTCTGTGTAGGTCTCTCCTCTTGAGTGCTCTGTCCTGCAAATTCGAGTTGTCTTGATCTCTCTGGACTCTCGGCTCCATCTCCTCAATTTGGGGTGTTTTAAAGGCTGCACCTCCATTCCTATTTTCCATGACGCAGCCTGGAAGCTCCCCTAAGGCAGGAAGCTGAGATGATTTTAGGGCTCACCTTGTTTCCTGTCTTTCAGGGATACTATCCTTCATTTTCTGACGTCCAGTGTCTTGAAAAATCATTGTTTCATATATTTTGTGTGCCTTATTTTTTGTTGTTTCAGGTGAGAGGGTAAATTTGATCTCTGTTACCTCATCTTGGATAAAAGAAGAAGTCTCCATGGCTTTAAGTACTGTCTATGAGGTAATAACTCCCAAACTCACCTCTGAACTTCAGACTCTCATATCCAACTTGGAATAGTCATGGCTTAGCCCCCCAAACTCACCATGTCCGAAATGGAACTCCCGATTCCCCTCATCCACTCCTTCCTTCTTGTCTTCCCTATCTCAGAAAATGTTTGCCTAGATGTTCAGGCAAAAAACTGTGGCACTAGCCTCTTTTCCACTCTTTTGCTCACATTCTATATCACTACCTCACTGACTCCTTGACCTTCAAAATGTGTCTCACATCTGAGACCTTTCGATACCCCACCGCTGGCTAAAGCTACTGCCATTGCTCACCTGGAATCTTCCAACAGCTTCCTAACCCCTGACCACCTGCTTTCGTTCTGCGTTCCCTCTATAGCCTATGTTTCCTTCGGAAGCCAGTGAGCCCTTAAAATTTTCAGCCTCATCATGATTGTTCAAAACCCTACAATGGCTTCCTAACACAACTTTAGAATAAAGCCGGGGTCCTTGTCGTGGTGCACAGGACCCTGCTTGATGAGGCCTCCACCACCTCTGTCATCTCATCCTCTGCCCTCTCTTTCTCGCTCACCCCACGCCGGCCCCCAGGCCTTCTTGCTGTTCCTTGGACATGCCAAGGACCCTCCTGCTTCAGGGGTTACTTCCTCTTCCAGTGCCTGAGTTGCTTCCCCTGTGCTATTTCCACACGTCTTCGGTGGTCTCAGCTGGAAGTCCCCTCCCCAACGGGCCCTTCCATGGCTGTCTGACCCAAGACAACTCCCTGCTGCTTCCGAGCCCCTTCCTCTACTTGACTTTTCGTCATAGAACTTATCTCCACCTGACATCTTCCCATTGACTTGTTCACGTGTGCATGTCCCTCTCTTTCAGTGGCATGTAGGCTCATGAAGGCGGGGACTTGGTCTTGGTCACTGCTCAGTTCTCTGTACCTAGAAAGATGCTTGGCATACATGAAGCAGATTGAATTAATGAGTGAATGAGGGCTCTTCTGAGCCACTAGGCACAATCTACCGGCTGTGTGGCTCTGGCAAAGTCCTGTGCCATCACAGGGCATGCCCTTTTCTACCGGACGCTGGCTAAAGCCTTAGGCATTGATGTTCGGTTCCCTGCTACCCTGGACACCGTGCGGGAGGGGGCTGGGCGCGATGCGCGCTATCCAGCGCTTGATAGCGCCGGGGTTTGCGTTGTCATGATGACCACCAGAGGGCGCTCGATGCTCAGAGTATGGACTGGGGCTCCTTCCGGTTGGTAGGTGTCACTGAGACTGACCGTCATCTAGGACCCTGTTTGTAGGTGGTGTAATGTGTGTGGGGAATGGGGAGGCATTTCTAGGGTCCTGACTCTGGGTTCCGGGCATTGGATCTCAGTTCTGCTGCTCACCTTCCCATGTTCCCCACCCAGAGACAGACCTGGGGGAATTTTCACCTGTATCTCCCAGGGGAAGGGAAGAAGTGGGCCCACTAGGATGGAAACTGTTTCGGGGTGCTCACATATCCTGGACCCAAAAACCTCCTTGTGGCTTTGGATCAGACAAGTAAACCTTCTGGCGTCACTGAGCAGGGCGACCCTATTATCCCTGGGGTCTTTCCAAGGAGGCAGGAACCCGGCAGACCTGGCCCAGCCTCTCAGCCCTTTGCTGCCCCTCCACAGGCCACAGAAGACCCCACCCCAGGGTGTAGGTCGTCCCTCAGGCTCCCAAGGCCCTCTCAGGGCGATCTCAGCAGGAGTGAGGGCGGCCTTGTGAGTGGAGAGGCTCACACATAGGCAAGCTCATTCATTCTCTCAATAAGTTGGAGTGTTTTTTCTATTGACTCACATACAAATGGGGAAACTGAGGCCCAGAGAGTAGGAAGGACAGTTCAAAGTCACATATTAGTATGTGGTATGTTTGGTTCTGCTGTACTTCTGTTTGGGGTGTGCCCAGTGCCCCCTTGGGCCATTCCCTTTCTAGAGAGTTCCCCACTCCTGCTCCAATGCAGCCTCTGAGGCTTTGCACTTGCTGTTCCCTCTGCCTGGAACATCTTTCCTTCAGAGCTTCACGTGCTGGTTCCTTCATGTCACTCAGGCAGCAGCTGTCACTCCTCAGAACGGACTCCCCTGGCTTCATCCCATCCCTCTATCCCACCAGCTTGTCTTACTTCCTCTAGAGCACTGTCACCATCCGAAATTAGCCAGTTTCCTGGTTTCTGGTTTACACTCTGTCTCCCTGGCAGAATGAAAGCTCCACGAGGGCAGGATCTTGCCCAACTTGCTCCCCAACAGGCCACGTCTCGCACATGGCACCCAGGAGGAGGAGCCCCATGGCTACTACTGAATGAGTGAGGGGGATGGAGAGTTGCCTGTCACCCATGAAGGTCCCCAGACAGGGTTCCAATAGCACAGAGTCACTCCTGAGCCCTTCCTGGAGGCCCCAGGCTCCATGATACCCTGGGGCTGATGTCCCTAGTCCTCTCTGGGCTTCTTACTCCCCCATAAGGGGGACACTTCTCAGGCGGGAGGCCATGAAGTGTCTGATTTAAGAAGAGCCAAAACCAAGATATGAGAGGAGGAGGGAGGGGAGCAGGGGACCCCGATGGTGGGGTCCAGCCTTTGGTGCCCTGGGAGTGAAACTGCAAGGACCCAGGGCACAGCTGCCCACAGCCGAGACTGCAGAGGTGCCAGTGCCTTTGTTTTCCACAACTCAGTTTGTGTGTGTGCATGGATCATCTGGCCATGATGACTGCCTTTTGCGAGACCGTCAGAGGCCCGGTCTTGTCAGGAGCTGCAGAGGACATTCCTCCTCACTGTGTGAGTGCTAAGTGCTCCTAAGAGCCCTTCCAGTGCCAAGAGTGCCAACTTGCAGGACGGCCTAGGCACTGGGTTGAGAGCAGAGGATGGACGCAGCAGGAGAACAAGCAGGCTTTGGGCCAAGAACTGGATTTGAATTCTGGCTCAGTCACTTCTGTGCTGTGTGACCTTGGGTGAGTGACTTCCTTTCTCTGAGGTGAGAAGAAATGAACACTGAGGACTGTGCTGTCCTGGAACTGACCCTGGAGCTCAGCTTTTCTGTCTGGTCCCTGGTCACATTCAATGCCCGGCATAAAGGGCACCTCCTCTGGGAAGCTGTCCTCCATCCCACACCTGGAGAGTCAGGTCTTTCCGCTGGGGTCGCTCGGTTACACCTGTGTCTGTAGCATGCTGGTGTTGTTTGTTTAGATGTCTGCCCCCTCCCACTAGCCTGGAGCCCCCTGCAGGCAGGCTGTTCCATGGTTTGTGTCTGCATCCAGCATGCCCAGCGTGGGGACAGGTGATGCTGAGTGGGTCAGGTCCCTGAGACTGGATCGATTTCTATTCTGAAGGATCCTTCAGGATAAACTTGCCATCCCTATCACCCCAACCTGACTCCTCATCCAGCAATCTCTGCCACCTCTACCCCTCAGTGGGGCTGCCCAGAGTGAGATGACATCATCAGCCACAGCAGCAGCTAACCCACCACATGCCGGGCATGGAGCCGAACACTCAACATGTCTTATCTCATTTAATCCTTACGGCCGTGCTATGGTACTATTTTTATCCCCATTTTAGACACAAACAAACTGAAGCTCAGAGAGCGCAAGTGACTTATCTGAGGTCACACAGCTCACACATGCCGAAGCTGGTGGTATGCTGGTAAGTGTTTAACAACCATTTCTCCAAACAAACAAACAAAAGCTTCATCTTGTGGTGTTTGCTAATCTCTGTGGTGTAAATGCTGTGGTGTGAATTTCACGTTCCCAGCATGGCATCACCGGATTTGAAGTCGGGAAGAGATGCTCACAGCTGGCCCTCGTGGATGGGTGAGTCGCTTCGGCACACGCAGGGGCAAACCCAAGCCTGGTCAATCCTGAGCAGTCAGCATTCTTTCTAGATCCCTAAGATCTGGTGTGAAGAGATAAAAGGAAGGTGCATGAGAGTGTGTGTCAAAAGGAAAAGGAATATACATACATACAGACAAAAGAACACACGTGTGTGTGTGTGTGTGTGTGTGTGTGTGTACGATTTGCTTGCATGTGCGAATCTCACAGGATTTGCCGAAAACTGGTAACGTCACTGGTTTTCTCCAGGGAAGGCAAGTGGGAGAGAGGATGGGAGAGAGATTTTTTCTAGGTATCCTTTTGTTACTTTTAAAAGTTTGAACCATATGAGCATATTAACTATTCAAAAAAACCCCGATCAAACAAAAACCAAATCCAGACAAGCAAGCCACCATCAACCATAAACAGCCCCTGAGCTGGTCCGTGCGCCTGCAGAAAGGCAGGGTGTGCCGGGTGGCTCGACCGGTGGTCAGGGCTGTCCACCAGGCCACATTGCCTTTGGCAGCCCTGGGCTGTGCAGCCAGGCCGGTGGGTGGGAGAGGTGCAGAAGTCATGGTCTTGCTGGGGCATGAGGGATGGGTGCAGTTGTTTTAATTCTCATCCATGCGCTTGGTCACTGAGACCACGGCACTGCACTCTAAACTCAATTAGAAATTTAACAAACCTTATAAATCCTCCCCAGCCTGAGCCTTGTAAATCTCTGGAGTGGGGCCGGCTTAGCACTTATCCATCTCTGCCTTAATGACCTCCCCAGCCCGGCCGGGGAATGATTCGGGGCTGGCGACAGGTCTAATTAGTGAGCTTGAACTGCAGCTCCAAGTAAGGTGAGGAGGAAGAGCGAGCTTGGTCTCTGCCTCAGTGGTGTTAGGGGCGTGGGTCCTGGCCCTTGTCCAGGCCAGACCTTGGGACCCTTTCACACAAGGGAGGAGGGGGGAAGGAGGGCGTGGCAAGTGTCTTTTTGCTTGTTAACACAGCCCTGCTGATGGTGGGTCCCACACGTGTCATTGTTTGGGGAAGGCTGTTGTGTGGCTTGACACGTACAACTTACGTGTCATGGGCCATGTAGGCCCCAAGTAGTCTCTTAGCAAGGCAGCAAGTTTGCGGGCAGATTTGAGGCCAGGTTGATAGCGTGTGTGGTGGAGAGTTTTGAAGGTGGGTTCCGATTTCCTGGGGTCTGAGGGAATTGTGTTCCAGGGCAACACGTGTAAAATCAAAGAGAGTCAAGATAGCCCCATTTTTAAGAGTTCAGGGTTTAGGTTTAGTGAGAGTGTGGATTTTCCAACCAAGTTGACTATGCTTGTGAGGTAGTGAGTTCCCCGTCAGGGGACAGACAGTCTGGGATTCTCTACCATTAATGGAGGACCAGCCGTGTGCCTCATCAGACACCAAATCTGCCAACACTATTATTTTCAGAACTGTGGGAAGTAAATATATGTAGGTTATGGAATTTTTGTTATAGCAGCCCAAATGGACTAAAACATATGGGGGGGTGGGTGAGTCTGAGGCCCTCCCCTTTTACCCATGACTCCTCCTGCTTAAACATAGGAGGCAGCCCAGACACTGGGGCTGCCTGGGATGATCGGGTCCCAGCTCTGCCCCCACCAGCCCCTCTGACCGCCCCCTGCCCAGACCCTGGAGCCGTAACCGGGAGGAGGCCCAGGTAATTGGCTCTATCCAAGCTTCATCCTCAGTGGTGCAAAAGGGAAAGTTATAAATATTTTTATCTATAACTCATGATGAATAAAAATTTAATTACATGAAAAAATTTAAATTTCATAAGAAATAAATATTAATCCTGAAGAGTGACTTTTGTGGGAAGTTAACTTTCAAATGTTATCAATCTGGGGGTACGTGGGGTCTGAGAGGGCTGGAGAGGCTCGCCCCCCGCGGTTCAGGCTCTTGGTGTGGGGTGGGGGTCTCTACTCTTGAGACTGACGGTGCAAGGACTCAGATCTCCACCCGGCGAAGCTCACCTCTCCCCAACCTTGGGGGCAGCAGAGTGGCGACTCTGAGGGCCTGCTAACCACCCTCACCATGCTTGCTCCAGCATGTCAGCCCCTCCCTCCGGCAATGACAGCTCATCACCCTCTACGTCCAGATACTGTTCTAGGGGCTGAGGCTACTGCAGGGAGGAGCCAGACGCCCTCCGTGCCTGCATGGGGCAGAGGTCAGGTGAAGGAGACAGACGTGACATGAGTAGCCACCAAGACCACTGCCCAGTCAGTACCCCTCTACTAGGCTCGAATCTCCTGGCCCCCACTTGGTTTATTTGATTGCTATTGTTATTTTACTTAAAAAGTCCAAGTAAAACACACATACAGAAAGGTGCCCCAGGCGTAAGCACACGGCTCAGGGAACATCGACAGGGTGAGAGAATAAACACTCCCGGGTTGAGGCGCGTAGCATCCGCTCCAAGCTGGGCATCTGACGCAGGGGAAGCCCTGCCTTGGGGACCTTCACAGACGGCTGAATGGATGGTCCTTGCTACCAGACCAGGGACAGAATGGGTAGGGTGCTCTAATACTAGTAACAACATCTCAACATGTGCCGGACATTGACCACGTGTCAGGCTCGACTCTAAGTGCTTTATGGGTATTAGCTCATTTCACCCTGACAAAACCCCACGAAGTAGATGCCATTATCTCCTCCATTTTATCAGTGAAAAAACCAACACACAGGAGGTTAAGTAACAGGGCCAAAGTCACCCAGCTGGCGGGAGATAGAACCGGGTTATAGATGAGTCCCCTGGCTTGAAGCCCCAGGCTCCTCTGAGATGGGAGAGCCCAGGTCTTAATTCCAGGACACCTGGGATCTGGTGCCTTCTAGAACTGCGGCAAACCTTTGGATGCTTCCTCTCATTCAAAATGAGAACTGCTGTGTAGCCTTGGGCAAATGTCTCAACCTCTCTGAGCTTCAGGTTCTTCTTTGAGAAATGAGAATAAAAATCCTCACTCTGCACCTTCCAAGGTTCATATGGGTTGGGAAGGGGTAGCAGAGGTGGACATCATAACGCTGGTCGCAGTGATGAAGCCGATCCTAACTGTGAGTCACTCTGGGTCATGCCCTGTGCTGATGTGGACATGGCGAGCACACTGTGTATCTCGTTCACTTTGACTGCAAGTGACCTCCCTGTGAGGCAGGCCCTGTTACCATTCCTGTGAGTGAGGACACAGTGGCATGCCACCAGGGCCTCGGGGGGCGTCTGAGGAGGGTGGGATGGTCAGACAAGCTTCCTGGGGAGCGGTGGGGTAGGGGTGCTGCTCTGGGCATGCAAGTGAAGGCAGGATTTGGGACCTGCATTCGAGGAGGGGTCCCGCATGAGCGGAAGTGAGGAGCTGACGTGTGCGTGCTGCGTTGGGGGCTGGCAAGGCGTTCTCTGCTGGGCCGGGGTGAGGCCAGGCTGCGCTCTGAGCTGTGGGCCTCACTGACTTCTCCACTTCACACATGCTGGAGCCGAGGTCATCCTGGGCCAGGGCTGCAGAGCCTGGGTCTGCGGATGTGCTGCATGGGGTGGAGGAGGGGCAACAGGAACAGGAACTTGGACGTGGCCTGGCAAATCACGTCCTTGGCTCTTGAGCCTGAGACCAGGGCTAAAGGGGCTCACTGGGCCTATGTGCCAGCTAAGGGGCAGTGGGATGATGCCCAGGAGTCCTTGTCTTGCAGTTGTCAGTGATGTGGCTGGCTGGGGCAACCATAGCCCGTGTGTGGCAAGGGGAGTCCAGAGGAGGACAGGGCGCAGCGGTTGGATTTCCCCTCAATGACCGTTCATGGAGGTGGGTGCCAGAGACCTGCACTTCTCCAGGGGCCAAATGGACCAGGTCCCCCTCTATTGGAAAATACCTTAGATACTTATTTGGCTGGTGGTATTTTAGGCAGAAGGTAGGAAATTCATCTTTTGCAGCAAAAACATAGGAAAGCTTTACTCCTCCTCCCAGACCAGACCCAGACACACATATCCATATACTCACATATCCAGACATGGATATGCACGCAGACATGCATGCACAATGTACACACAGACATGTGTGCTCACACAGACACATGTACACGTGCAGATGCTTGTACACAGCCGCCTGCACGACCATAGAGACACCCGGGTGCTCGTGCGTCCCTGGAATTCACCTCCCGACTGTGTTCTGCTGATGGAATGCAGTAATATTTTTCTATTAAATGTTGCATTTGTTGTGCCTTTTAGTAGCTTCCCTCATTAAAAGTGATATTATCCCTATAAATAAGCTGGCGTCGGAGAAGAGTGCCCGACTCCATTTCTCTTCCTAATTGAGACACTTAGCTTTGATTTGCACGTCTGCACGTACTGAGCGGATTAATTTTCAATTAATGCTCCTGGGCGGGTGGCTGCAGGCAGTGTGGGCTCGGGCAGCCCAGTGGCCTGGGAGTAGCCACCACGGGAGCTGGGGGCCAGGGCCGGCTGGGACCAGGAGGACACTGAGGGTTTTTCTCCGGTGTTTCCTGGCCGTGTGGAAGGGTCCCCTGGGGCCTGTTGAGAGCTCCGTGGTCTCGTTCTTTGTGGGCGAGCGGTCCCTGGCGGCCTCATTTGTGGGAAGCGCCCTACTCCCACGTCATGAAAGGGGCCCCAAACTCTGGCCTTTTTCTGACAGAGGCCGCGGGGCCTGTTCAACACTCAGCTGCTAAGGGCCCTGCTCTGTGGGCCTGGCAGCTTTGAGTGAAGCTGGTTATGGTGGCCTGAGTGCCTCTGCTAAGCGGGGCCAGGAGTTAGCCCTGCCGCCCACAGACCTGGTGCCTGGCGTGCGGGTGACTATCCTAAGGAGGGCTGAGGGCCTGTGTGACTTAAGTGGGTAAGAGCCTGGGTTCTGCAACCAGACAGGTCTGGGATTGCAGTCTTGTTCTGTCACTTCCTAGCAGGGTGACCTTGGGCCGTTTCATCTTGTAAAGACTTAGTTTTCTCATCTGCAAAGTGGGGATAGTAAGATGAATGCCATGAAGGTTGTTGTAGGGATTAAATGAGACAATGGTGCTCACTAATGTGTAGCTCTCCTTCCTCCTTCTCTTCTTTCTCTTCCTTCTCCTCTTTTGCCTCCTCTTCCTCCTCCTGCATGTCTATCCATAGGCTGGTTTACTACCTGTCCCTGCCCCTCCGTCTGCCAGACCCTTTGCCTGGGACCTGTGCCTGCAAACAGGAGCCTCCCTGCCCTGCCTGGGATTTCCAGCTGCCACGGGGACTCTGTACCCACGGCCTCTTTCCCCTCGATGTCTGTGGGTGTTTAGTGGCTTAGGGTACTGATGTGCTTGTTGGCATCCTGGGCACCCCTCCACTCCAGCTGGCATGGTCAGGACAGGGTCTCACCTGCTCAACCCAGGGTGTCTGCTCAACGCATTGGGTACCATTTCCTGGTTCTGCCCTCAGCCCCTGGCGGGCAGTTTCCCTGGGCCTCAGCCTCCGGTGGTTTGGCCTTCTTTGTACAATCCATATAAAAATGAGTAGCTGCATCTCAGTCCTTGAGTGTTGTCACAGTCAAAGACACAGCAGTCTGGGAGCCAAAAAATGGAAAAGCCACTTGAATGTTTATTAAAGTCTTTTGAAGAACACTAAGGAAGATTCTATTCACAAGAAACAGCATTGCATCTTAAAACCCTAGTTTCTGCTATCATCTACCTATCTAGCATGGATGGCTGCTGTCCCTCAAATCTCTCCCCTCCCTCTCTCAGGACTCCTTCAGATTTTCTCCCAGATGCAACCTTTCCTGGCTCTTGTCCAGAGTTTGCAAAATAGTGACCCAAGAGCACAATTCACTATTGCTAGGTCGTGGAAACAACCCAAGTGCCCGTCAATTCATGAGTGGATTATTAAAATTTGGTATATGTTTACAATGGAATATTACTCAATTTTAAGAAATGACAGTGAGCTAGCACTGCTTGTATTATCCTGAATTGAGCTTGAGCCCATTACTTGAAGTGAGGTGACACAAGACTGGAAGAATGGACCCCACATGTACTCGCCATCAAATTGGTACTGACTGATTAACGCTATGGTGCTCAAATGGTGGTGGTGTCCACCAGGGATTCGGGGGGTGGAGGGTAGACCCACATCTGAGGGATGTGGAGAGCTTTGTGGAGGGGAGGGGCATGCTTGAAATGTAGTTGGGGAAGGGAATTAGGGGTCTGAATAGGGGAACGGAAATCTTCTAAAACTGATTTATGTGAATAGCTGTACAACTTGGTAAATTTACTGATAATCATTTAATTTTACACTTAAAAAAAAAAAGAAAAAAAAGATTTTGGAAATGTTGTTCAAAAAAAAAAAATAGTCCCCGAAGAGCCTATCTTACTCATAGACTTATCTTATTAGGTCTGCACAATATTACATTTATATTTTTTGAAATAGTGGGTAACATTTAAAAAGTGGGGATTTCACATAAAAACGTGCATTTCTAGCTTCACTTGAAGAATTAGTTCTGGCAACACCGGGCCAGCTCATTCACTTCTGTTCCCACCTGGCACCTGTTGGCATCTGAGCGCAGGCAAAGGCAGACTCCTCTTGGGCAGGTGAGCAGAAGGAAAGGATGTGAGCATCTCTGTGTTTGCATTTTTTCTCTCGTGGCACTTGCGAGGTCATCCCCTGAGCCTGAGGCCAGGGCAAGTCCTCCCGGCTCCTGGTCCCAGAGGATGGGGCTCCTTCTTCTCATCCCGGCCCCAGGGCCTCTTGCCAGTCCAGTTAAAAATTCCTCTCTTCAAAGCAAACCATCCTCATCTCAGAACTCTCCCACAAAGCAGAAGGATTTTCTAGAACCAGCATCTCTCGCTGCTGGAGTGACGCTTTCCAAACTGCAGTGTCCTCCCTTGCTGAAGCCAAGGTTCCTCCTGAGGACCTGTCCTCCTTCCTACACTGGCTGCTGTTGCGTCATCTGAGTCTTCCTGCCCGTCCTCAGAGCTGCACTCCTGGGGTGACTCATGCGATTCCAGGTCACTGACTTTCTAGGCAAAGGCCGGGAAGATGGTATAACCCCAGGGCTCAGTGGGCAGATGATGTGAGTTCAAACCCTGCTTCTTCTGCTTAGCTCTGTGACCTCGATGAACTTACCCCATCTCTTTATGCCTCGGTTTCCCCTGTGAAACAAGGATAATAATAGTACCTACTTCCCGGGGTGTGGAGCGGACTGGAAGAGATAAAGCATTGCACCTCGATACTCAAAGCGTGGTCTTTGGAGCAGCAGCTTCGGTATCACCTCGGTGCTTATGGGGAAAGCAGATTCTCAGTCCTCTCCCTAGGCCTGCTGAGTCTGAACCCGCATTTCAACACGATACCGAGGGGTTCCCTATGCACGATCAAGTTTGAGAAGCTCTGAGTTAGCACAGCTCTTGGTATAAGGAATGCCGTAGCTGTCATGATCATTAGTCTAATGAGACTCCCTCATACTTAGGCAGATTCCGGTGCCGGAGAGAAGGCTGGGGGCTCAAATCCTGGTTCTGCAAATTAGTGTCTTGTGCTTACGTCAGCCGCCCTCCCTGCCTCCTGTTCCCCGCCTGTAAAAATGGAGATAATGATGCCACCTCTTGGAGCTGATTTGAGAGCTAAATAAGATTAAGCAGAAGGTGCTTCAGAGAGTTGTGGGAGGTGATTCTGAGATATGGAAGCTCTAAAAGCATTTTGCACATGTTTTATGTGCACTTTGTGTTACTGTCCCCACTTTATAGGTGGGATATTGAGGCATTTCAAAACCAAGGGTTTGTCCATGTAGCCAGTCAGCTACAGAACTGCGTCTAGTCCTCAGTCCCTAAGTCAAGACCCCATACAGATCTCCTAGATCTGCCAGATCAGGCCACGGCCAGGGTCCCTGGGCCCTGTCATCTGCCTGTCTCCCCGCCCAAAGCCTCCAGTGGTGCCTCTTGCCCTACTGTGCTGTTGGCTGATTGCTTCTTGCTTCTGTGTTGGGGATGACAGTGGCCGCAGACCAGGGAGGGGGTGGGGAAAGGAAGGGTGGGGCTGCTCTGAGATCTGACGGTTAATTAAAACGTCCTCAGAGGTGATCAATGCACAGTCAGTGGCTGGAATCCACAATGACCCAGCTCCTCTCTGGCTGGGCAGGCTCGTTGCCTTCCTGGGGGTGGTGGGCAGGAGGCCTGGCTGTCCTCCTCCTGGTCCTCGGAGGCTGGGCACTGGGCAGTGCTGTCGACACTGCCTCCAAAATATTCCCATCTTGTTTCCATAATAGCTTCTGTCACCGCTCTTGACAGGCCAGCCATTAAGTCTTTGGCAAAATTGTAAGAATTATTAACATATGAGGTTTTATATTATTTGACAGCTGTCGGCTCCTTTAGAATTCGCATCACCCTGCCCCCTCCCTTCCCTGCCACCCTCTCCCTCGCCTTCCCCCTCCCCAGCCCATGGGGGGGAGGGGCCCCTCAGTCACTGGGGAACAGGGACAGACAAGCCGTCTGGAGCATCACTCACAATCCCTCCTGCGCATCTGTGGAATGTTCCCTGTGGACAGACCCCATCTCGGGTCTTAGCCTGGATCCTTCCTCAGCATCCGCCGCCCTCACCCACACCCGGCCTCAGAGGCCTCAGGGACGACTCCCCACTCTGCGTCCACCTTCTCCCCTGCCTCCTGATGTATATGCCCCTCCGACTCGCAACAGTGCTCAGGTGCCCCAAACATTCCTCACCCAGCTTGGCCCAAGCCAACTCCCCCCACCCCCTTCCTCTGGAGTCTCCGGTCTGGGTGCCTCACTCCATCATCTATCCCGTTCCCCAGGCAGGAAACCCAAGGGTCACCCTGCTCTCTCCTCCTATACCCGCACAGGCTCAGGCCCCCGCGCCCTGTCCATTCTGTGTCCTGTTGACTCTGCCCTCTCCTTCCCATCCCTGATACCATTGTCCCCGCTCGGTCCCATCCTCTCTTGCGGGGCTGCCACATCGTTTCCTCACCGGCAGGTGCCCTGCCACCTCCCCGTGGGCCTTCCCATCAGAGCACCTGCCTGTCCCACCGCCTGGTGCCGAATGCTGGCGCCTTCCTCCGTGGCTACAGCCGCTCCCCGCACCCAGGTAGGCAGGAAGGGCCGGAGAATGAACACGCCTCTCAACCAAGCGCTGACGGGAGTTGGTGCATAAAGACCCCAGCTCCTTCCCCTTGGGTAGGATAACTCTGAGGCCCACGGTCTACCCTGTGGACCACTGCGGTCCCCGTGGAGTGAAGCTTCTTCCCCATTGTAGTAACCGGCTTGGTCAAATCCCCCTTCCTCAGCTGCCTTCCTGCCCCACATCCCTCCTGATGTCCCCAGGGATCGCCTCTCAAGCAAACCGCCTTGTGCTCAAATCCTGGTCTCAGTGTCTGCCCTTAGGGACACCCAAATGAAGACAGGCCCTGCCCTCTGCTGGTCCCGCACACCGCAGCCAGGGTGAGCCATAGGGCGTGCGCCTCTGACTCTTCCACGCCCTTCTTAGGGTTGTGCCAGGCGTGGGGGGTCCCTGTGCTTCCCCCTTCCACCCCTGCTGCTGCAGAGGGAGGTCTTCCTGAGGCCCGTGGCCTGGGTGCAGAGAACCTGACTCTGCGCAGTATTTGGTGACGGCTGTTTACATTTCTAAAGGAGTTGCCACAGGCCTCACACGGTTAAGCTTTTCTGGTATCTTCATTAGATAAAGTTTGGCATTTACACCGCTACAAAATAATGAGAAATACACTCCTAGATATCAAAATATATCACAAAGCTATGCTAAACAAAACTCATATTGGTTAGCACAAGAATTAATAAATTAACACATATGTCCAAAATGAGATCCTGATAAATAATAAAAGTGGCATTTGAAATGAGTGTAGAAAAGATGGGTTAGTCATGAAATGACAGTGGACAATTAGTTAACTATTTTAAAGACACTTACTTCCCATAAATTGCAGGTGGATCAAAATATTAATATAAAAACCAAATCTTACAGGAACTAGAGAAGACAAAGGTGATTGTGGCAGGATGAAGTGGGCTTTTCCAAGCACTGATAAGACTGTGATAACTGACAAAATAAAAATAAAGAATCCCAAAGTCAAAAAGCAGACCAAATGGGAGATATATATCGGCAGTATATACTATGGGGGAAAAAAGAGAAATTTCGTGGGTTTAGTTGAGTCAATCTCCATTTTAGCTTGTTCCTGGCACCCAGCATCGTGTACTTAAAAATCAGGATAAGCTGGAACAAATCCTGAAAAGGCAAACATTGGTCATCTGCTTGTCAAAGTGCTCATCCTCTCAATTAGGAAGTTCTGCCTGGTGTCCAACCTGCATTCGTCTTGCTGGTAATGGGAGCTTCTTCTCTCTTTCAGTCCTTACCGGAGTGGGAGGGCCTGTCCTTGAAAGAGCTTCCCCTACTGTGTGTGGCTCCCAGGGCGTCCAGGCCAGCAGGAGGCCTGCACGTGTGTGTGCGTTGGCAGATGTGGTTTAGCCACACTCGAGGTCCAGGAGGACTCATGAGATTGTCAGCTCAGACATACAGGCTCACAGCTGGCCCTGCTGTTGTGCTGTCGCCACGTCCATCCTGAGCACACCCTGGTCTACCCTGTCCTGAGCCCATCCTAGCCCCATCTGGATCCCAGAATTGAGCCATCTCCGACCCCCACTTCTCCTATCCCAGGCCTTGGTCGCAGCCCCCATGGTCAGGTCTTGCTGGGCTGCGAGGCCGCTCCAAGTCAGACTGGCTGCGCAGGGAACAGATGGGCTCCCTGTGGACGCGGCAGCGGCGCAGAAGCTAATCCACTTTTATCTCGTTATGGTGACAGCCACCCTGTTAAATGGAATGGACTATCGATTCGGGGCTCACTTCCAGCCTGAGGATTTTCCATCACAGGCCTGAGTAGAATAGGAGAAAAGCAACACTTATTAACTCAGGTGCCAGTCAGGCAGAGGCTGGGGTGGGGGCCGGGGCTGGGCGGGCGCAGGTGCTGGGCTGGCAGGCCAGGCCTGCAGGGTGCCGCGGATCCAGGCTCAGACACAGCGTCCGAGGGAGCCCTCCTTACCACCTTCACAAGGCAGACGGGGGACGAGGGTACAGAGGCGCATGACACACACTGGCTCCCGTACTCATGCAACACCGATGCCCACACACACCCAATGCTGAGGCACACATACACACAATACTGACACACAGAGGCAACGCTGACACAGATATGCACAAGTACACTGACATGTAGCAACACACCTACAGCTACACACTCAATGCTGACACACACACAACACTCCCACATGTGTACACCAGCACTGACACACACGTGCACCCAAAACTGGCATACATTCACACATCCACCCAGCACTGAAGGACACATACACATTGGCATGGGCACACTCACATGTACACACTCAACACTGACACACACGTGTACACAGTGCTGACTCATATCCACACTCGTCACTGACACAGATATACATATATATACACACAACACTGTCATGGGTACTCACACAACAGTACACACATACACCCGATGCTGGTGCACATATGCACGCAACACACCTGCAGTGCTGGCACAGATTACACAGCACACTGACACACAGCACCGCTTATACCCATCACTGACACACGTACAAACTCACCGTTGATACACATCTTCATAAACTCTCAGCACTGACACACACATGCACCCAGTGCTGAAAAAACATACACGCAATGCGATACACATGTACACACAACACTGACACACATACCCGGCATGGACCCACGCATGTCATATACTCAGCGCTGTCACACATATATGTCCAATGTTGACACATGCATATAGGCAAATGCTGGCACAAATACACGCATACACATACATCACTCTGAGACCACATACACAGAACACTGACACATAGAAACATCAGATGCTGATCCGCACATTCGCAATGATGACACACTCTTCCTCACATGCTGACGCCACATAAACACACACTCATTGGCCCGCATACTATAAACATACCCGGTACCCACCAGGAGCCATGTCCACGTAACCCATATGTGGCATGCCGGTAGCCTAATACGGACAGACACAAACACAACAGTGATACTGGCACATATATGAGTATTCGTCATCTGTTACTGACACACAAATTGCCGATGCGCACACATACCTATGCGCGGTATGGATGCGCACGCGTGTGCACGCACGCACACATGCACACTGGCCGTGGCCTTTGCCCAGTCTCTAGTCGTCATGGGTTGCTTTTCCTGCTATGTCCTCGGCGGTGCTGGGCCTGGACAGGAGAGGAAGACTCTGTCTCTGCCCTCAAGCAGCTTGCCTCTAGTGGGGGAGGCGGGTGCACAAACAGACCCTACAACACACAAAATAGTTATGGTGGGCCATCTGTAGCACTTATCATACGCCCCTCACGGTTCTAAGCACTTACACACATAAACTTCAAAAATCTTCACAACGACTTTTGGAGGTAGGTACTATCATCAGGTTCAGTTTGTAGATGAGGGACCTGGGCCCAGAGAGGTGAAGTGACTTGCCCAAGTTTACGCAGCTCTGAAGTGCGTGAGATTTTTTAAATTTTTTATTAGAGTTGGGATTTTTAAATTTTTTTATGGGGCTACAAGTGTTTTAGGTTACATATGTTGCCTTGTCCCCCCTCCCCACCAAGCCAGAGCTTCAAATGTATCCATCCCCCTGATGGTGCACATCGCACTCGTGTGTATATACCCATCCCCTCCTCCCCCCTCCCATCTGCCTGACGCCCATAATGTTATTCCTATATGTGCACTTAGGCGTTGATCAGTGAAACCAATTTGCTGGTGAGTACATGCGGTGTTTATTTTTCCATTCTTGGGATACTTCACTTAGTAGAACGGGCTCCAGTAGAGCTGGGGTTTGAACCCAGGCCATCAGGCTCCAGAGTCTGTATGTGCAACCTCTATGAATACTGTTTCATCACATCTGCATCTGGCTGAAAAAATTCCACATGCCACTACTGTCGCAGACCTACACTTGCCTGCACACACAGACATACCCACAGTGCCATCATGGCCCATTTGGAATGACCCACCCAGAGGAATCCACCCCTGCCGGCACCCGGCCCCCTTCCTGGGAGGGTGGTGTCTGGGGACTTCACTGCGGCGTGGCCCAGAGGGGAGGGGCAGCCCATGCTGGAAGAGGCCCTGGAGGGGAGTTCTGAGCAGCAGGGGTGGGGTGCTTTCTGGGGAGCTGGGGGGCAAGCCTGGGTCAGCAGGTGTCCCACTGAGCAGAGCAGCTCTCCTGTCCTTTGAGATTTCTCAGGGAGAGAGAGATTCCTCTGCCTGTGCCCCAGACCTCCTCTGCACACCCCCAGCAATGGCTGCTTTATGTAGCTAGGATCTCTCAGGCAGCAGGGACACTGCCCACAAACTGATTTTCTCAGACAGGGAACAGGGGAAGGTGAGGCGGGAATCGAGACAGCAGTGAGGCCTCGCTTCTTGGGACAAACTCTGGAAAGACGCACTGGGAGGCTGTAGCCTGGTGACGAAGAGCCTGGGCCTGGACTGACCATGTTCAGTTGTTCAGCCCCTGGTGGCCTCTGTCTGACTGTGGGTGGGCTATTTAACCTCTCTAATCCTCAGTCTCCCCACCTGAAAAATGGAGCTAACAAGGTCATCTCACACATAGGATTACTGGGAGGATTAAACAAAATGGTGAAGGAGGAGGATTAAACAAAATGTGAAGCACCTGGCGCAATGGGGTGGGACATGGGAACTCCCCCCTTGACTGCCGTGTCAAGGCACCTCCCCTACACTCGTGGTTAGGCCAGAAAGCTGAAGAGGGGCTCAGCTCTCCTGGGCAGGAGTTTCAGATCAAGGGGTGGCCCCATGGTCAGGGTCTGGGGTCAGGCGGGCTGGGGGATTGCTATGGACCCAATTGTGTACCCCCAGATTTCATAAGTTGAAGTCCTAAACCCAGTGGGATGGTATTTGGAGATGGGGCCTGTGGGAGGTGATTGGGGTTAGATGAGGTCCTGAGCATGAGGCCCCATGATGGGATCGGGGCCCTTATGAGGAGACACTGGACAGCTTGTTCTCTCTTCCAAAGAAGTTGTGTGGGCCAGGTGTGGTGGCTCAAGCCTGTAATCCTAGCACTCTGGGAGGCCGAGGAGGGAGGATCGCTCAAGGTCAGGAGTTTGAAACCAGCCTGAGCAAGAGCAAGACCCCGTCTTTACTAAAAATAGAAAGACATTAATTGGCCAACTAAAAATATATAGAAAAAAAATTAGCCGGGCATGGTGGCGCATGCCTGTAGTCCCAGCTACTCGGGAGGCTGAGGCAGGAGGATTGCTTGAGCCCAGGAGTCTGAGGTTGCTGTGAGCTAGGCTGACGCCACGGCACTCACTCTAGCCCAGGCAAC
>CAUYRT010029934.1:0-13843 GCA_963574885.1 Lepilemur ruficaudatus
CTTCATTTGATTATAGCATCCACTAAGTTTAATGGCCAGTTACTCATAACCTCCTAACCCCTATCTGAATATAGTTGTGTTTAAGTTATCCTTTGTTGTTTAACAAATCACCTCTAAATTTAGTGGCATAAAATAAAAACAATTGACTATTATTATACAAAAAAAAAAAAAAAAAAAACACGACACACTGAATTTATTACTTTGGTCTCAAATCTGCCCCTTCACTGCTGTTACACATTTCAATGAAGGGCTTGTAATCCACTCGTTTGTTTAAGCCAGAAACATAAGCGTCGACCTTAATGTCTTACTTAACTTCTTCCTTCCTTTCCTAATTCCTGTCTCTTCTAGTCCTGACTCCTTCTCTCATGCCACCTCTTCAGGGAGCCTTCTCTGACACTCAAATCTGGATAAAAGTTCTTCTTAGGGGCTCTTATGGTACTGTACTTCCCTCATTACAGCACCTAAAACATCACATTGAATTCTCTAGCTACTTGATTATTTACTGAAAAATAGCAAAAGCTCTCTGATGGGGATGCATTGGCTTTGTTCCCAGCTGTATTTCCAGTGATTTTTCCCAGTGTCTGAGAAGTATTAATCATCACTTAACAAAATTTGGTGAATAAAAGATCAGAATGAATTGTTTATGAACACGAAAGGAGACACCCTATCGTGAATCAGGTATGAGTAGGTTCATCTACAGAGGTAAATTACTAGGAAGAGGCAAGAGGCAAAAGAAAATTTTACAAAAGCATAAGTCCAAGGTCTTCAATATTTTTCCAAAAAGTATGGTCATATTTATCCACTGAAAATTTGGATTGCAGGATGTTCAGTTGGGAAATTGAGAAGTGCCCTTCCAGATGTTCCCAAAGTTTATTTCAGAGGAATGGGCAGAAGTTTACCAATGGCAAGTAAACAGTGCCTCAGAGCAATTTAGGAAGCAATCGAAATAATCTATTTGTAAAGGTTAAAAATCTGTATTACTTGAGAATATTTATAAGTTTTCTACAGCTCAGGCATGAGAAGAGAGATAATAGATTATGGGGTTTGTAGAAAGCTTCATTGGGAAGTTGTTAGGAGTCCGGGGCTACTATTAATATAAGAAGTTACATAGTTTGTAGAATGTGGAAATCACCCTATGGAGTTGGGACCCAGATCTGAGGATTTGAAAACATTAATTCAGGTTTAGGACAGATACGTGTTCTAGCCAAGGCCATGGATATAGTAAAACTCAGGATATTTTGACAGTGAATACAAAATGCAAGCATCTAAGAATAATTTTACCAAATATAATTACTTAATAGTTTTCCTTTTATCTTTATAAAAAGAAGATAGAATAAGCAAGTAACCCCAAACTCCAGAGAAATTGTTCATAAAATAAAGCAACTAGTATGCCTAAATGACACTTTTTATATTTTCCTGACAAGAATAAGATTCACTTTGATGCATATTTATTGGTCTCAGAGTAACAGCTTTTTCAGTGTAGAAACATTTGTTGTGAAAATGCCACCACCATAAAATGTATCATGCTTCATTTTAGCAGATTGAAAATGGCCCTATAAGGCATGGGGCAATATTGGTAAAAATGAAGAGTAAACTATTGTGGCAAATGTGCAGTGGAGTTGGTGGCAAAAAGATGATTCATGGTGTGACACAGAATATTAAATAGCTTTCCATAGAAAAAGAAGCAGCATTTAATTTTAAAAATTCTTAATCTAAATGTGTATTAGGCACTGACAAAAGATTGGCATATCTATAATGCAACCCCTTTTTAAATGTTTTGCAATGAAACTCAAGCACAAAGAGAACAAGAAAATAATAAGCCATGACTACTGTAAGTGGAAAACAATTTGGAGTAAACAACATGAAATATGTCAAACAATCATATTTTTTGTTCTATATATTTTTATTTCATGAGTTTAATAATTTATGTGAGAGTTAGGGTTATATACAGACAGTATATTTATCTCTTCTTTTATAACCTTGTATAGATTGTCATATTTACATATAATAGAATAATTTTTGCAGAACAAAATCATGAGATATGATGGGCATTGAAAAACCCATTAGGACCTATTTAATACTTTCATCAATGATTGATACAAAAAAAATGCACTCTCACATTTTGGCATGAAAAAGCATGATATATAGCTAATTTGTGAATGACAGAAAAAAGATTTAGATTATTATCCCATTAAACTCCAGTTAAAATACTAAACTAACAAGGTTAAATTGAAGAGGAGGAGACAAAATTTTGTACTTAAATTTTTAGTAAAGTTCCAGTATGGAAAGTACCTAAATCTTATTTTGAGTAATGAAGAAATGCGTATGTGTATATCTATATGCATATATATGTATTTTTTTTCAAAAAAGCATTACAGGAGAGTAGACTGTCATAATCACAGCAGCAAAACTAGTTTACAACTTCAAAGTCATTCAAGTATGCAACAATAATTATATCCACGATTGGTAGTATAAGTCCACATATCCCTCCTCATGCTTGCTCTCCACTCAATTTCTTTTTTTAAAAAAAAATAAATAAGAGTTTCTCTTAAAATAATAATATTTTAACCTTTTACATTTTTACTTGATAGCTCAATACAGTATCATTAAAGATTAATACTTCACCAAATCTCATATCTGTAGGCACATTACCTCTTGTCTTTATGGATAATGATGCCTTAGAAGTCAATATTTTCCCTAGACTTAAATGCTTTCCTAAAAGATAGTGGAAAACCTTCTGAGGAGTAAATATTCCAAGGAAATCACATTCCTAATTATCCTAAATGGGCATAGTATAAATATATATTTATAAATCAACACACTGTTATAAAACTTTTGCCTGATCTTTAGAGGGAATTGAGGCACTGGAGATGTTTATTCAGTGCATATGTGAAAAGAGGGAAAGTCAGGTGTCTCCTACTCCACCATTTCGCTGACATCCCCCTTTGTCCTATTTTTATAACCATAATGGCAAATTCAAACTAGAACAAATATGTGAGAAATATAAAAACTATTCTTTCTTTCTTGGAATGAAAGGTGTCGAGTGTTCCTGTTTGTGGTTGAAAATCAGGCTGTGGACTAGATATAAACCCAAAGCTAAGACTTTTAGTATTTGAAGAGATTTTAATAATTAAGTGGCAAAAACATAGGCTAAAAGGTCATGCTCATTGGGCAACTCAATGTTGAAATCTTTAAAATCAGGACAGCAGTTTCTGTGTTGCTGGCTTCATGAAGGAATAAGCCAAACAGGCTACCTAAAGCCCAACCAGTTTTGGCAACATTGTAGGCCTGTAATAAGTGTTAAATACTTTCCCAGCTCATACTTAGAGTAAGAATTTGATATATAATCATCTAATTTACATGCAATAAAAAGGGAGAGTTTTTTTTTCTGTAAAGTTTTATTGAAACTTTTAAAATATCATTTGAAGCACCATTCAATATATAAGAATTTATCTATACACCATTATCTGAACTATATCATGTCTGCCAAATGAGGTACACTTGTCCTACATAGGTAGAGAAAAGGATAAATGACCAATTCCCTTTCTTTGAAAAAAATTACAATATAACCAGGAAGGCCTGAAAAGAGAGAACAATTACAGAATAATAAATAAAACTTAATTCATAAGCATAATGGAATCACCAGGTTTGGATGTAGAGGGAGAGATTTTAAAGGCAATTTCTGATCTTGGAATTTCAAGGAAGTAGGTTTGAGATAGCAAAAATGAAACTCTTAAAATGTTAAGTGCCCTTGTCAGCTGAAAATCAACAGAAGTAATGATGAAATAATAAGCAGGAAATAATAAGTAGCAGTAGAAATAGAATTAATATTTATTTGAATGCACTCAATGATCCTGAGGCTACACCGAGATGCTATATGCCTTTTCTCATGTAAGTCTCAAAGTATCCCTGTTACTAATATTCTCTCCACTGTAGGGATGAGAAAGTTAAGAGCCAGCTTAGATAGGCTACATAACTTACCTAGAATAGCAAAGACACTGAAGTGAACATGCAAGAATTTGAAGCCAGGTTCTTCTAAGGAGTAGTTATTATAAACTAAATACAATAATGTGGGGATAATGAATTGTTTTTAGAAGCTCTAATTTATCAATGTCATATAAAAATATCTGACTCTTACTTAGTGCTCACCCGTAATATATGTCTAACACCATCTTACTAACTCATATGTTCCAAGAATCAATTGATAGCTAAAAATGAAAATTCTTACATGCCACATAGACAGATGGAGAGACATTTATATACATCCATGCACACAAGTCTGGACACACTATATGTACACACAAACAGTATTCTGATTTTGACAATGTGCTTTAGAGGGCAGCTCCTCTTTGGAAAGGAGTAGCAGTGTGGCTAACATACTACACCCACTAACCACAGAGTCATTTATGCTTGACTTTGAAAATATGTTTTTTATGCTTAAGTTTGAGGAAATAGGTACATTTACACAAGATCCTTATTAAAGACCAAGAGAAAGAAATAAATTGCAAGGTGACCCCTCAAATCTAAAAGAAATTAAAAGCTGCCCAGATATCCTGAACTTCCCCCCGCCCAACCACTTCCACCATGGACTGACGCATCTTTTCAAATTGCAAGCAATAAGCTGAGCTTTTATAGTTTTCTCTTTTTGCAGATACTCAATCTGTTTTATTCATACCAGGATGGAGAGGAAAGAAGCTTTGAGTCAAGATAACGATTCCCAAATACTGTGAAATCTACAAATTACACAACAGCAAGTAACCCACATCACACAGAGGAAAATCCGTTCAATGACAAGACAGGAAGGACTTTATTTTGTTTCTTCCTCTCATGTTACTTCTTGTTACTGTGAGCAGAAAACTTGACAGTTAGAGGTGATGACAAATTTGTCTTGGAGCCATGATCTTATTGTCCCCATAAATCCTGTTCAATGTTTAATTAGACTAGAGATGTGTATAACATACATAACTGAACTCACTTGGGTTTTCTCAGGTGAAGACAAATGTCTTAGCATTTTAATCTTTTCTCATTGAAGCCTATTGGGCCTATTTGCAAAGAAAATTTAATAGTCTTACTCTCTTTAGAAATATTTTATTTTAGGATGTCTCATCTTTTGTCATTTATCTGATTTCCGTTGCCAATAGAACTGGTCAGAATAATTTTATTTGGAATAAATGTCTTGGTCTGATTATGATTCTGCAAGTTTATATGGTAACTTAACAATAGTTCTCAGACATTTAAGTCACTAGGGCTAATTTAGAGTGGAAATGCATACGGAATGATACAGTGTTGCTCCACTGAATTTCAAAAGAATTCATTATGATTAATAATATTACAATAACAATTGGAAGAAGTAATAATGATTTGCTACACATTATAAAGACTCATTGAATAGTTTTAATCTTACTACATTTAAACATTGAATTGCAAGTAAATTCAGCAATACTCAATAATGAGATTTGGGACTTATAATAATGCCATTAATCATAACTAGATTTTGTACATTTTATGGTAAGAAATATATCATATTTGTTGGATTTGATTTAAAATATTTTATTGATTTTGATTAAGCTATGTGTGTGAGATTTGGAGCCTACAGTGATTATGTCTTTACAAAAGTCATATTTTTTAAGTGATTGATAAATTTAGTTCTCCCTATTCTATACTTACACCCAAATTCAACCATTTCATACAATTAAGAGAAATAGAGTGTTTGGGGAGAAAATAGACAATGCTTTTGCTAATAAAAACACAGAAGGATCCCATTTTCTGTTGCTTAGGCATCCTCAGTTATTGGAGAAATCCTCATTGAATCTGGGTGCAATTTTTTTAAAAATGAGTTCAAGTAAACTAATAGTTAAGTTTCTGGCTCTGTGGTAAACACTGGGGATATGACTACGTAATGTATGAAGGAGTTAGGCTGCTCACTATCATGGAATTCCCAACAAAGTAGAAGCAGAGCCACATACAGCTCAATATGATACAATGTAAAACCTGCTCTGCTAGGGAAGGGAATGAAGTACCCCAAGGAGAGAACAATTTCTTCTGCTTGAATAGTTCACAGAACACTTCACAGAAGAGATAACATTTTCAGCCAGACTTGATGGATGACAGAAATTTCAGCTGTTGAAGGTGGCACGGAAAATGTGCCAAAAATAGTAGCAGAGGAATGGTGACGCTCAGTGACCACAAGATGCTTTGGAAAGATCTCAGACTCTTCTGTGATATGCAGAGTTAATCAAGCTCTCTCAAAAATTTCTGAACATTTCCATGGGAACTCAGTAATCTTTAAACGGCTCTGCCAAAAAAAGAGTAAGTACAACTCCTAATTCTGAAGCACAGTCTAGAAACATATCTGAAAACTCCCCTCAAAGATCTCCTGATATTGTTGCATTTTAGCTCATGTATCCCTGAAGGCTTATTGATCAGGGAACTTCAGGTATTGGGGTGGAGTAAGTCACAAATACGGTATAGCCTCACACTAATGCAGCTCAACTTAACCATGTGCATGGCAGAAAATCATTCTTACCAATACTTTCTAAACTTTGTTTAATGCAAAGTAAAGAGAGTTATTTAAGAATATTCTATTAACCTTCAAAGCAGAAAAAAATGAATACTGTATCTAAATTGAAAAGGTTAGAAAAAATTGAGTCCTTTGATAGATCGAGGCAATACTTGATCTCATATGAGTAATATAATATTTGTCTGACTGTAACAGATTGCTGTTCCAAACTCCAGTAATAGATTTTACGAACAGTTGTAAATAAAGACTATGTTCTGTATGTGTTGAAACTAAAGCCTTTATAAAAGTATTTTTAACATTAAAAAAGAGGAAATATTGTCATCTGATTCAATTCTTATAAAAAGTAAAACAGATTGTTAAAAGCAGTTGCTGTTGAATGTGCTTTCAAGAAAGGGCTCTAAATCTATATAGATTAGATTCTAAATCACCTGAATTCAGGAACTTTGTTTTGCTCTTCATCTGCTCATTGTCAATAAATATGTATTGGCTGAATAAATGTAAATATAAGTGTAGACGAAAATTATGAGAAAAATCACACATGAAAAATTAACCTTCAGAATAAGTAGACAGCTAGTTTAAATAAATTAATTTCTAAACATTACTCTTCTCTTTCAAAATGCTGATAAAACTCTTCTTATCCCTTTCCAAAACTTGATTGTAATTTGGGCCTGAGAATCAGTTGTCCTTTCATTGAGGAAAAGATTTTAAGTGTGTTAATGCTACAGTCTCTCATAAAATAAGCTTTTGATGGCAAAACAATATAATGGTTCCACACCACTGAAAGCTATAGAACATTAATTTATTGCCTCTAGAGTTTATGTCTGAATGGAAAATAACAAATATTTCTTAACTAGGCAATTTATACATTTATATCTTTACTGATATATTCAGGATGTAGTTAGGCTCTTTAATTTCTGGATAATTATAGCACTTATCACAAGGACAAGCAATAAAAGTCTCCTGAAAATATAAGATTTGGATTATTCAAAAATAATATTCTCTGCATTGTTAATGACTTATTGATTAGGAATTAATGAAATGCTATCCGAAAGTACATTAGTGTATTTTTGAGTGGAAACTATTCAGAGTCAGACTATTACTGGGGTAACAGTTATTCAGAAACTGTTACCAGAGTTATTCAGAAACTGTTTTGCCCAATATCCAAGTATGCATCATTAATGAAGCTAGAATGAACTATAGTTTCCCAGATGTCATAAAAACCTCTTTGTTTTCCTGACAATGTGTCTCCAAACATACCAGATGCATTCACGTGCAGTCTGTTTTACTTTACTTCAACAGTTTGGAGAAGAACTATATCAATGTGATTCAAAAACAGATATGCATAATAACATTTTTCTATATTAAGGGAGAAATAAATATAATAACTGTAGCACATGTAATTTAATGGTGATCATAGGGATAGAGGATTTATGCAAAAGTCAAATGATAGATTAATGGTTCTTTGAATAATAGTTAGAAAAAATTACTAAGTGAAAATGCATATAATGGAATTCTTTCTACTTGTTCTAAATTTTAAAAGTAATTCTGCAAGCATCAGGTAATAATAAAACTGGAGTGAATGGGTAATTATAAGTGTCTGTCCTGTGATTTTGCTGATCAGTATGTGCAACATTTAATGGCAAATGTATAAGAAGTTTAATGATTAGGAGAGTGTGGTCTGCTATTCTTAAGGGCAGCCTCTTTCACTCACTTTTTCAGCTCTCCTAGTCTATCCACAAATATAATCTATTTATTTTAAAAGACAGTTACAAGTAACTTATAGTTTCAACTCTACTCTTCATAATGAGAAAATATTTCCCATATTAGTTATAGAAAAACAAGTCAGTGGACCACAGACATCTTTTTTTGTTGTTCCAAATGATATTTACCGGGATTTTGTTCTTACAGTAGAGGAGATGGACCTTAAGAGTTCAGCAATGTGCTTGAAAAGTAGTTGGGGAGCGGGATTAGGGGTCTCAATAGGGGAAATGAATTCCTCTAAAACTGATTTATGTGATTAACTGTACATCTCTGTAAATTCACTGAAAATCATTTAATTGTACACTTAAAATGGAGTAAAGGCATGATATGTAAAGTATACTTCAATAAAGAAAAAAAAAAAAAGAGTTCAGCGATGTTAGCAAGATAGCGCAATAGAAAGCTCCAGACCTTGTCTCTCACAGGAACACTGATTTAAAAATGTATGGCGCAAAAAGCTGTTATGAGAACTTCAGGAATCATTCAGGAATAGGCAATACCGCAGGCAACTCAAAGTCAAGAGTAGCAACTTTGCAATAGGTAAGAAAATCTGTTCCATTTCGAACAAGTCTCCCCCTCCCCCAAGACAGCATGGAAGGAAATTGGAAGGAAAAGGTCAACTCAGGACTTCTCCCTTGGGAGGGAAAGAGAAGAGTACAATACACATCAAACATTTCAGCTTTTGGGGAAGCTACTCAAGGGACTGGCTTGAGTGCTGACGGTGAACTGGCATACTTTGAATACCTGGGGACAGCAGAGATCAAAACAGAGCTCAGCAGCTGTGCAAGCACCAGCTAACACATAATACCACACACAGAAAGGAGCATAACTTGCCACAATTGGAAGTAAGTGCCTGGCTGGTGGCTTCTCTCCTGGGATGGAAAGAGGAGAGTGGAATGTGCATCTGATATTCACCTTTTCTGGGGGCTTCCAGAGGTGCTGTTTTCTGTCTTGTCTGACTCAGAGTGTTAATGGGGATCTGGCATAATTTAGATGCCTGTATGCCACAGAGAACAATAGAGCTCATCAATGTGTGGCAGTGCCAGAGAAACTGCAGTACCAAAGACAGACACTTAAGGAAGCAAAAAAGACTAGAAGCTCCCGAGAAAGAAACTGGCAAGCCTCTGTAATTGAGAAATTACATGCATAAGACTAGACAAAATGCATGCCCATAAAGCTTTTAGATGCCCTCAGAATCGCTAGCTGGGATGATTGGTTAAAGTATTTCCCTGAAATACCTTAAAGACTGGGAGAGTGCCTGGTTTTTTTCAAATGCATGTGGATTCTAACACAAAGCTACAAGGCACACAAGAAATGGGGAAATATGGCCCTATCAAAGGACCAAAATAAATTTCTAGAAACTAAGTCTAAAGAAATAGATTTAAATAAATTAGACTAAAAAGTTTAAAAGAAGTAAAAAGATGACCACTGAGATCAGAAAAATAATACAAAAACAAAATGAGAATAACAAGAAAGAATTAGAAAAAAATTTAAACTAAACAAAACTTTTTAGGTTGAAGAATACAATAATGTAACAGAAAAAAATCGCTAGAGAGGTACAACTGCAAACTTGATCAATCCAAAGAAACAATGGACAAATTTAGGTCATTTTAAGTTACTGAGCCAGAGAAATAAAAAAATAGTGGCAAAGAGTGAAGAAAGTCTAAAGGACCTGTAAAACATCATGAAATGACCAATATGGGAGTTCCAGAAGAACAAGAAGAGAAAGAACAAGCCAGAAAGCTTATTTGAAGAGTATTTTAAAATCCAGGGAAGGAAGTGAATATACAGATTTGAGAAGCTCAATGGACTACAGCTAGGATGAACATAAAGAAATCCACACTGAGATATAATAAAATTGAAAAAATTCAATAACAAATAGAATTTCCAAGCAACAAGGTACTCATTATACATAAGGGACCTTTTATAAGACTATCAACAGATTTCTCAACAGAAAACTTGCAAGCCAGAAGGAATTGGGATAATACATTCAAAGTGCTAAAAAAAGATGTTAGATAAGAATACTATGCAGCAACAAAAATAAAAAAAAAATGGGATCTGATCAAATTAAAAAGCTTCTGCACAGCCAAAGAAACTATTACTAGAGCAAATAGACAACCTACAGAATGAGAGAAAATATTTGCTCTCTACACTTCTGACAAAGGTCTGATAACAAGAATCTACCTAGAACTCAAAAGAATTAACAAGAAAAAATCAAATAGTCCCATTTATAAATAGGCAAAGGAGATGAACAGAAACTTTTCCAAAGAAGACAGAATAATGGCCAGCAAACACATAAAAAAAGTGTTCATCATCTGTAATCATTAGGGAAATGCAAATCAAAACCACAATGAGATACCACCTAATCCCAGTGAGACTGGCCTCTATCAAAAATCCCAAAACAACAAATGCTGGCAAGGATGTGGAGAGACAGGAACACTCTTACAGTGCTGGTGGGACTGCAAATTAGTGCAACCTCTGTGGAAAAGAATTTGGAGATTCCTCAAAGAGCTAAAAATAGAATTACCATTCAATCCAGCAATAGCATTATTAGGCATCTACCCCAAAGAACATAAGACATTCTATTATAAAGACATCTGCACCCGAATGTTTATGGCAGCACAATTCACTATTGCTAGGTCATGGAAACAACCCAAGTGCCCGTCAATTCATGAGTGGAGTATTAAAATTTGGTATATGTTCACAATGGAATATTACTCAATTTTAAGAAACAACAGTGAACTAGCACCTCTTGTATTATCCTGGATTAAGCTTGAGCCCATTATTCGAAGTGAGGTGACACAAGACTGGAAGAATGGGCCCCACATGTACTCGCCATCAAATTGGTACTGACTGATTAACACTATGGTGCTCAAATGGTACTGGTGTTCACTAGGGTTTCAGGGGGTGGGGTGTAGACCCACATCTGAGGGATGTGGTAAGCACTGTGGAAGGGAGGGGCATGCTTGAAATGTAGTTGGGGAAGGGAATTAGGGGTCTCAATAGGGGGAAGGAAATCCTCTAAAACTGATTTATGTGAATAGCTATACAACTTGGTAAATTTAGTAATAATCATTTAATTGTGCACACACACACACAAAAGAAAATGAAAAGGAAGCCAAGACAATACATATATGTGGCACAAAGCTTTAATTCAAAAATATATAAACAATATTTGTAATGAGTAATATGAACATAGGCAAATGTTAAAAGGAACAAAATACCTGAACAGATAGATGCCTTATTTAAAAAAAAAGATGTGCAAATAGTTTATAAGCATATGAAAATATCTTCAGTGTCATTTGTCACCAAGGAAATGAAAATTAAAACCACAGTGATACACCTCTGCACACCTGTATTGGAATCGGTTAAAAGAAAAAAATAATCTCTGGCAATACTAGTTGTTGGTGAGAAGTAATTAGACTTTTACAAAAATTGTGAGAGGTGTAAAATTGTTCAACCACTTTGTTAAACAGCTTGTCAATTTATTATAAATTTAAACAGGTATTTGCCATGTAATCCAACAATTCTGCTGGTCAGTATTTACCTAAGAAAAATGTAAACATTTGTCTACACAAAGACTTACACAAAAATGTTCATGGCTGCTTTATTCATAATAGCCAAGAGCTGGAAACCACCAAAATGTTCATCAATGGATGAATAGAGGAATAAATTGTGGTATATACATATATAGAATGAAATCCTACTCATTTAATAAAGAATAAATCACTTATACATGCAATAACACAATTCTCAAAAACATTGTATTTTCTGTAATAGATACCTTAAATGTTTGGAAGTATTTTACCAGTGAGTAATCTAGACTCATGGCTTTCTGTGTGAGAATTTTTAGTAATGTATTGAATTTATTTAATAGAAATCACTATTCAGATTTTATCTTTCTTCTTAGCTTTCCAAAGTTGAAATTTGAATTTTTAGCTTTCCAAAGTTGAAATTTTTTTTATATTTCAAATATTTATCATTATACAATGATGTACATGGTTCATTGAGTACAAAAGCAATTTCTCAACTGAGCATATGATTCCGGTTTTATGAATATACACTGTTATCTTCTATATTACATCTATACACACACTGAAACATCTCTGGAAGATTGTATGCTAAAGCATCATAATGAATACTTCTTAATTTACATATCATGCCTTTACTCCATTTTAAGTGTACAATTAAGTGATTATTAGTAAATTTATCAAGTTGTACAGCTATTCACATAAATCAATTTTAGAGGATTTCCTTCCCTTGTTGAGACCCCTACTTCCCTTCTCCAACTACATTTCAAGCATGCCCCTTCCCTCCACGTGCTCACTACATCCCTCAGAGGTGGGTCTACACCCCTCTCCTCGAATCCCTAGTGAACACCACCACCATTTGAGCACCATGGTATTAATCAGTCAGTACCAATTTGATGGCAAGTACATGTGGGGCCCATTCTTCCAGTCTTGTGTCACCTCACTTTGAATAATGGGCTTAAGCTTAATCCAGGATAATATAAGCAATGCTAGCTCACTGTCGTTTCTTAAAATTGAGTAATATCCATTGTAAACATATACCAAATTTTAATAATCCATTCCTGAATTGACTGGCACTTGTCTAAATCTAAGGCAGGAAGCCTTAAGAATCCTAGAAAAAGATGTTGGGAAGACTCTTTCAGACATTGGCCTAGACAAAGAATTCTTGAAGAAGACCTCCAAAGCAATTAATGCAGCAACAACAATAAATAAATGGGATTTGATCAAATTTAAAAGCTTCTGCACAGCCAAAGAAACTATCACTAGAGCAAATAGACAACCTACAGAATGGGAGAAAATATTCACTCTCTACACCTCCAACAAAGGTCCGATAACAAGAATCTACCTAGAACTCAAAAGAATTAACAAGAAAAAATCAAACAACCCCGTTCATAAATGGGCAAAGGAGATGAACAGAAACCTTTCCAAAGAAGACAGAATAATGGCCAGCAAACATATAAAAAAATGTTCAACATCTCTAATCATTAGAGAAATACAAATCAAAACTACAATGAGATACCACCTAAACCCAGTGAGATTGGCCTCTATCAAAAAATACCAAAACAGGCTGGGCACAGTGGCTCACGCCTGTAATCCTAGCACTCTGGGAGGCCGAGGGGGGGGATAGCTCAAGGTCAGGAGTTCGAGACCAGCCTGAGCAAGAGTGAGACCCCGTCTCTACTATAAATAGAAAGAAATTAATTGGCCAACTAAAAATATATGTAAAAAAATTAGCCAGGCATGGTGGCGCATGCCTGTAGTCCCAGCTACTGAGGAGGCTGAGGCAGAAGTATCACTTGAGCCCAGGAGTTTGAGGTTGCTGTGAGCTAGGCTGATGCCACGGCACTCTACAGCCTGGGCAACAGAGTGAGACTCTGTCAAAAAAAAAAAAAAACCAAAACAACAAATGCTGGTGAGGTTGTGGAGAGACAGGAACACTCTTACACTGCTGGTGGGACTGCAAATTAGTGCAACCTCTGTGGAAAAGAATTTGGAGAGTCCTCAAAGAACTAAAAATAGAAATACCATTCGATCC